>SNQJ01S0106767.1:6445-29794 GCA_010110895.2 Picea sitchensis | reverse complement strand
GTTGAAGGTGATGTTCATGGATATTGAGCCTTACAAATCCATTTATGGAATAAGGCCCTTATTGTCCTCCCTTTGTTATGGTAAATTCCTTGAGACCCATTCCTACTATGAAAAAACTCATTATTATACCCATATCCTACTTAAATGACAAAGATTCACTTTAAAGGAACTATGTTGTAGTTTGAGGCCTTGATCATGGCCTATTAGATCAAGAATATTAACTTAGGTCCTAATTCCCTCGACTTCTGACCCAACCATGGTCAAGGCTCTAGTACCCATCCCTAATGCATAAAACCTTCTAATGGCATCCACATACCACTCTAATGATAATGATCTCTTATATAGGGCATGTTTTGTGGTTTGTGGCCTTGTCCATGGCCCTTGTAGGTCCTCGAAAGATTCATTTAGAGACTGAGGGATTTATTGTCTTCTCATGCACATTATCAAGGCATTGATACCTATCCCCATTATCCAAGGAATTATAGGAGAAACCATGTTCCACTTGGAGGATATGGTAATATTAATATTAAAATTGCAGCCTAAAATAATTTTTTAATTTTTTTTTTAAATAAATAATAGTCGCCGCAATTGCGACACCAACATATATTGCTACGACACTTTTTCCATATAAACAACAAACATTGTCGTCGCAATTGCGATGCCAACATATATTGCTACGACGCTTTTACCATATAAACAATGAAAACTATCGTCGCCATTGCGACGACAACATATATTGCTACGACGCTTTTGCCATATAAACAACGAAAATTGTCGTCGCCATTGCGACAACAACATATATTGCTACGACGCTTTTGCCATATAAACAACGAAAATTGTCGTCACAATTGAGACGACAACATATATTGCCACGACACTTTTTCCATATAAACAACGAAAGTTGTTGTCGCAATTACAACGTCAACATATATTGTTGCGACACTTTTGCCATATAAACAACGAAAGTTGTCGTCTCAGTTGCGAGGACAACTTATATTTCTGCGACAGTTTTTCCGCTGTGACGCAAGTGCGACGACAAATTAAATTCTTGTGATGTATTTGCTACATAAACATAAAAAAGTTGTGGTCGCAAGTATGACGAAAACTGAGATTGTTGCGATGCATTTTCTCTATAGACAACGAAATTTGTCATCGCAATAGTCGTCTCAATTGCGACGAAATGTTGGTTTCACTTAGGTTGCCTATATTGTCGTATTAGCGACGACATTTCTTTTTTGTCACAATTGTGAGAAATTCCTTTGGGTCGTCGCTCTTGCGACAGTACTTCAAGTTCGTCGCAATTGCCACGTGACATAAAACGATGTTTCAGAGACTCAAGATTCATCGCAATATCCACGACGTAACGTCGCAAGAGCGTCGAAATAGCCGTCGCAAAATGATCCAAATTTGTTAGTGAAGTTTGCTGACCAAATTCATTTCTATGAGATTATTCTATGAACTAGAGTCGAATAGAGCATCTAGCTTGATCTTCTTGACCTGAATCTTGATGTGGAAGAGCTCGGTCATCTCCTTCTCTTCCTGGTGATGAAGGCTACTTATATTCACCTCCTTATGCACAGATATGTATACAATCTTTTCATCCACATCCAAGCTAATTTCAACCTAATTGCTTGAATCTGTGGCTAAAATATTATTTTTCTTTCCGTCCTTCTTGCGGTTCTTCGGGTTCAGCGCTTGATGTAGTTTCAATCATTTTTCCTCGGTGTGGCCATCAATGTTGCAATGATTGCAATGGTTGTTGGGATCTTTCCACTGATGTGTAGTGTATGTTTTCCTCTTATCTTTCCCCTATTTCCACTTCTTCTTCCCCTCCTTGGAAGATTTCTAGTACTCTTTATGCTTCGAACCACTTGGTTTCCCCTTCTTTTGGCCTATGTTTTCCAGGTACTATGCATGTACACGAACCTCATCCATTGCCCTTGGATTGAAGAGCATCGTCTGCTTTTGTACATGAATATGTAAACCCCCTAGATACTTGAGTACATCTGGGTTCTTGGGAGAGATACACAACATGATGACCATCTTTTTGAACTCAATGGTGTACTCCTATACACTCTGCCCCTACCTTTTCCTGAAGTAGTTCCACCAGATTCATTAGTCCTCTACATACCTGATAGGGTAGAATTGGGACTTGATGAGGGTTTTGAAGTCCTCCCACCTAGTTACTAGCGGATCACCCTCCATAGTAATCGTTTATGTATGGATTTCCCACCAAGTTAAAGCATGACCCTCTAAATTCAATCTAGTAAATGAAATATTCTTCTCTTCATCTATATGGTGAACACTAAAATAAACTTCTAGTTGTTGCAACCAGTGATTCAATTTTAATGCATCGATCTCTCCTTGGTAAGGCTTTATATCCACTTTCACTTCCAAATTGAATAGGGACTATGAAGGGTTCAAGGCACTCGAACTCGATTGCTCTTTCTCGGATTCTTTCTGTGACCCCTTTCTTGAGTCTTCCCGATCTTTCGATTTTCCCTTCAATTTGTTCTTTGAGTTAGAGCCTCCATCATCTCTGAATGATTTGAGCTTGCTTGCTAGAGATTCCATGAGAAGGTTCATATTGTGGCTGATGTCGACAACTTGTGCTTCCAACCTCTCAAATATCTCTTACGATGGATCGCGAGGGTTGATATGAACAAACTCGTCTATCATGGCTAGGGTTTTTGAGACTTATCTTTAAGTCAATTCGTAGAGCCTACAATTTCCCACTAATACCCAAAAGAAAAACATGCTCTAATACCAATATGATCTATAAATTGTCATGGATATTCCACTGGAACAACTCGTCACAATAGATCTAATCAAATACTAAAATCTTTACTATTAAGGTTAATTTTCATTTAGATCTCCAGAATATTTAGTTACTAGTTTTTTGCTTATGCATGAAATAGATAAAATGCGGAAAATAGAGAATAGTAAAATACAATCACACCATCCAAAAATAAACACAAGATGTGACTTGGGAAACCCAATACGGGAGAAAACCCAGCCAGAAGGTGAGGTTGCTCTGCTCTCTTTTCTATGGTATAGAAATGATGCAAATACAAAGAAAGAGGCACTCTCTGTGGAGTTTCCTTTGACTTGTAGCATGTATGGGTGCTACATAATCTATCCTCCTCTGTTATGCTCAGAGAATACCACTATCAAATGTTTTACTCGACTATGGAACAAGATATAATGTAAAATAATGGAACCCCTTCTCCTCCTAGTGGCCTGATATTTAACATAGTGCGATAGCCATCTAGGGGTAGGTTTTTTACTTCCTCAACCCTCAATTATGGTGGGATTTTGAACCTTCTATAATATTCCTGAAATCCCTCACGTGGCTAGCCCCATATGCATCAGTAATGGGGGTTGATGTGGCATCCTCTCAAACCATGGTGGTCAACACGATAGGTCAACTTGCAAGTGGCATAACTTTTTCATATGAACTATGATTGACTGACGCATAGTCTGCACACATTCAAGGGTTTGGGCACATGATATTGACACCATAACCCCAAAAAACATTGTTTAATGCCTCAAAATGGATCTACAAGGTTTTGGACCCCAATTTTCCAAATTGGGACCTGCCACTAAAATGACCATGCAAGTTGATTCCTCCGATTCTTTCCACTCTGAAAGCATCGAGATAGATGACAAAAAATATAATGATCCTATATGGATCAAAGATAGACAAATATGGGTCATTTAAAAAGGGAAAACCTTTCCAAAATCATAACTTTTTGCTTGATGCTCAATTTTGGGTCTTCCTTAACTCGTTGGAAAGAAAATTAGTAGATTGAGATGAATCCTTGACCTTTAGGTGCAACAAATTTGAAAAAATCATGGGGAGGCCTTGAAAAATGCATTAGAATTTCAAGACCCAAAAACTACAAATATCAAGATCATTTCTAAGATGGTTTTAGATGGCCACCTAGATTAGTGAGGTATACAACAAAAGATAACTCATCATAGATTGAAGACCAAACAAAACATGTTTTCTTTGTCTCTGTAGGGGCCTTTCAAATCACTTTAAGTCTATAACACGCTACCAAATTTTGAAGGATTTACCACCAAAAACACATCCAAAAAAACTCTTTGTCAATGCCTTGTCAAAATGGTCTCTTAGTGTGACCATTGGTCATTTCTATAGCAATTTTGCTTGCAACTATCACTATAATTAAATAAATGTCCCTAATAATGTCCAAATTTGATGTCCATACATCCAAATAAACATCCTAAGTATTGTCACAAAAAAATTCTCTTCTTGTATTAAAAAAATGCATTACTACAATAACATCAAAAACATTACCAATAAAATAAAATAAATTCTTAAGTGTAAAATTCTTAATAAATATTAAACTTTGAAATAAAAATATACTTGTATTTATATAGATAAATTGTATTTTAATGTCTTTCCAAAATTAAATTATCTTGCTAACTAGTAAAACATTTATCTTAATAACTCGAAAATCATCATCACATCAAATATATACTAATAAATTTGACCATTAAAATAAAAAATAAAAACTTGCAAAACATTGAAATATCTTTCTCACGATTATGTACTCAAATATTATAAATCACTTCTATAAATTTAAGAAATAGCAATCATCTTTAAGTAATCAAATTAAAAGTTAGACAATTTCATAAATCACTTCTTTAATTTATAAAATAATAATATCAAATTAAGTTTAGTATTTTATAAATTACTTCTTAGCATATCACATAACAAGTTCATCTTTAAGTTGTCAAATTAAGTTGGGAATTTCATTTGCTTTTTCTTAGCACTATAATGGAAGAAAAGTTGATAAAAAAACCTAAATTAATTAATGTATGTACATAATGTTAATATATTTAATGAGAATAAATTAAATCAAGAACATTAATATTACATATATAGTATTTGTTTTTTAAAAGAATAAAAAATAATGTAATGAGATCGTTAATTATATAAAATAATGTAATGAGATTATTAATTGTATTAAAATAATGTAATGTAATGAGATCATTAATTGTATTACGTCATTTTTTAAAACAAACTATTAAAATGATACCAAATATATCGAATTTTTTTTTTCTAAAAACATATTACATAAATATGAATATGATACAATTTTAGAACTAGTAAATTTTGTATCATTGTCTAATTCAAATTCATTTAATGTCTTTTTCGAAACAAATAATATTTATCAATCAATTTCTTCCTCTTACTCATATGATACATGTAGTTATAATAAGGTTATTGTAATCCTCTTCCTCTTCTTCTAGGTCTTCTTCTATATCATCATCCTCGAGAATAATTTGTTTTTTCTCTAAGTGTGCTACCAAAAGAATGTTATCATCATTTTCATTCCCCCCACCTCTCAAACCCCACTTTCTACAGCATCATTATGGAAAGCCTCGATTAATACATGGTCATGGAAAATTTGATGTTGGCCACCTTCATTAATATTTTCATCATCAAGGATGCCATCTTGCATCCCTATATATTGGGGCTCATCATTTTGGATTTCACTCTCATTGTGTATTATATCATCAACTCGATTGTTCTCTGAAACCATTTTCATTAACCTCACATCATATTGGATTATAATATACATGTCTTTCTCTTGGTTGGCGATGTAACACAAACCACCATCTTTGTTCCTAGATATAAGAATACCCACACTCGATGCAATTTAAAAGATAAACCATCTAATATATCCTAGCATTTTTATTTTATTTTCCATGTAACATATCTCTATGGAAACCTCTCGGGCATTTCCCCTCGTTCTGAGGATGGTACCTAAGGTAAATCCTAAATTCTTTGGAGCATAAGGCCAAGTCAATAATTCATGTATAAATCTTGGATAGCTCATTAACAATTGGCTCACTAAGACCAAGCATATCACAAAGTGGAATTTGAACCTGAATAAGGAGGGGAAAAAATTTCCTTACAACCATTCCAATTACACCCAATTAACTAATATATCCTAACATATATAGTGTACATCAAATCATTTAACATAGGATTTAAATATTACATCAATTAAAACCTTATTTATAGATAATGTAGTGTGGAGAGAAAAGAGAAACTAAAACAACCATAAAATATACTCATTTTCTTTTCTTAAAATAGTAAAAATTGAAAATGTTGCAAAACTTTCTATTGAGTCCAACACATAATGCATGTAATTTTTTAATCAACCATACTTGGTATAGCATATGTTATGAACCTAATGAAGTACCAACTCTACAGGTAGTTTAAGTATTCTTATTTTAAGGTCCAATTTTTGTTGCCTAACCCAACATTAAATCATTGTACTAGGTAATATTATTGATGCAATCAAATTTGAGTCNACCCAACCATGGTCAAGGCTCTAGTACCCATCCCTAATGCATAAAACCTTCTAATGGCATCCACATACCACTCTAATGATAATGATCTCTTATATAGGGCATGTTTTGTGGTTTGTGGCCTTGTCCATGGCCCTTGTAGGTCCCCGAAAGATTCATTTAGAGCCTAAGGGATTTATTGTCTTCTCATGCACATTATCAAGGCATTGATACCTATCCCCATTATCCAAGGAATTATAGGAGAAACCATGTTCCACTTGGAGGATATGGTAATATTAATATTAAAATTGCAGCCTAAAATAATTTTTTTTTTTTTTTTTTTAAATAAATAATGGTCACCGCAATTGCGAATCCAACATATATTGCTACGACGCTTTTTCCATATAAACAACAAACATTGTCATCGCAATTGCGATGCCAACATATATTGCTACTACGCTTTTTCCATATAAACAACGAAAACTATCGTCGCCATTGCGATGACAACATATATTGCTACGACGCTTTTGCCATATAAACAACGAAAATTGGCGTCGCCATTGCGACAACAACATATATTGCTACGACGCTTTTGCCATATAAACAACGAAAACTGTCTTCACAATTAAGATGACAACATATATTGCCACGACACTTTTTCCATATAAACAACGAAAGTTGTCATCGCAATTACAACGTCAACATATATTGTTGCGACACTTTTGCCATATAAACAACGAAAGTTGTCATCTCAGTTGTGAGGACAAATTATATTGTTGCGACAGTTTTTCCGCTGTGACGCAAGTGCGACAACAACTTAAATTCTTGTGATGTATTTGCTACATAAACATAAAAAAGTTGTCATCGCAAGTATGACAAAAACTGAGATTGTTGCGATGCATTTTCTCTATAGACAACCAAATTTGTCATCGCAATAGTCGTCTCAATTGCGACAAAATGTTGGTTTCACTTAGGTTGCCTATATTGTTGTATTAGCGACGATATTTCTTTTTTGTCGCAATTGTGAAAAATTCCTTTGGGTCGTCGCTCTTGCGACAGTACTTCAAGTTCGTCGCAATTGCCACGTGACATAAAACGATGTTTCAGAGACTCAAGATTTGTCGCAATATCCACGACATAACATCGCAAGAGCGTCGAAATAGCCATCGCAAAATGAGCCAAATTTGCTAGTGAAGCTTGCTGACCAAATTCATTTCTATGAGATTATTCTATGAACTAGAGTCGAATAGAGCATCTAGCTTGATCTTCTTGACCTGAATCTTGATGTGGAAGAGCTTAGTCATCTCCTTCTCTTCCTGGTGATGAAGGCTACTTATATTCACCTCCTTATGCACAGATGTGTATACAATCTTTTCATCCACATCCGAGCTAATTTCAATCTAATTGCTTGAATCTGTGACTAAAATATTCTTTTTCTTTCTGTCCTTCTTGCGGTTCTTCGGGTTCAGCTCTTGATGTAGTTTCGATCATTTTTCCTCGGTGTGGCCATAAATGTTGCAATGATTGCAATGGTTGTTGGGATCTTTCCACTGATGTGTAGTGTATGTTTTCCTCTTATCTTTCCCCTCTTTCCACTTCTTCTTCCCCTCCTTGGAATATTTCTAGTGCTCTTTATGCTTCGAACCACTTGGTTTCCCCTTCTTTTGGCCTATGTTTTCTAGGTACTATGCATGTACACACACCTCATCCATTGTCCTTGTATTGAAGAGCATCGTCTGCTTTTGTAGATGAATATGTAAACTCCCTAGATACTTGAGTACATCTGGGTTCTTGGGAGAGATACACAACATGATGGCCATCTTTTTGAACTCAATGGTGTACTCCTATACACTCTACCCCTACCTTTTCCTGAAGTAGTTCCACCAGATTCATTAGTCTTCTACATACCCGATAGGGTAGAATTGGGACTTGATGAGGGTTTTGAAGTCCTCCCACCTAGTTACTAGCGGATCACCCTCCATAGTAATTGTTTATGTATGGATTTCCCACCAAGTTAAAGCATGACCCTCTAAATTCAATCTAGCAAATGAAATATTCTTCTCTTCATCTATATGGTGAACACTAAAATAAACTTCTAGTTGTTGCAACCAGTGATTCAATTTTAATGCATCGATCTCACCTTGGTAAGGCTTTATGTCCACTTTCACTTCCAAATTGAATAGGGACTATGAAGGGTTCAAGGCACTCGAACTCGATTGCTCTTTCTCGGATTCTTTTTGTGACTCCTTTCCTGAGTCTTCCCGATCTTTTGATTTTCCCTTCAATTTGTTCTTTGAGTTAGAGCCTCCATCATCTCTGAATGATTTGAGCTTGCTTGCTAGAGATTCCATGAGAAGGTTCATATTGTGGCTGATGTCGACAACTTGTGCTTCCAACCTATCAAATATCTCTTACGCTGGATCGTGAGGGTTGATATGAACAAACTCGTCTGCCATGGCTAGGGTTTTTGAGACTTATCTTAAGTCAATTCGTAGAGCCTACAATTTCCCACTAATACCCAAAAGAAAAACATCCTCTAATACCAATATGATCTATAAACTGTCATGGATATTCCACTGGAACAGCTCGTCACAATAGATCTAATAAAATACTAAAATCTTTACTATTAAGGTTAATTTTCATTTAGATCTCCAGAATATTTAGTTACTAGTTTTTTGCTTATGCATGAAATAGATCAAATGCAGAAAATAGAGAATAGTAAAATACAATCACACCATCCAAAAATAAACACAAGATGTGACTTGGGAAACCCAATACGGGAGAAAACCCAGCTAGAAGGTGAGGTTGCTCTGCTCTCTTTTCTATGGTATAGAAATGATGCAAATACAAAGAAAGAGGCACTCTCTGTGGAGTTTCCTTTGACTTGTAGCATGTATGGATGCTACATAATCTCTCCTCCTCTGTTATGCTCAGAGAATACCACTATCAGATGTTTTACTCAGCTATGGAACAAGATATAATGTAAAATAATGGAACCCCTTCTGCTCCTAGTGGCCCGATATTTAACATAGTCCGTTAGCCATCTAGGGGTAGGTTTTTTACTTCCTCAACCCTCAATTATGGTGAGATTTTGAACCTTCTAGGATATTCCTGAAATCCCTTACGTGGCTAGCCCCATATGCATCAGTAATGGGGGTTGATGTGGCATCCTCTCAGACCATGGTGGTCAACACGATAGGTCAACTTGCAAGAGGCATAACTTTTGCATATGAACTATGATTGACGCACAGTCTACACACATTCAAGGGTTTGTGCACATGTTATTGACACCATAACCCCAAAAAACATTGTTTAATGCCTCAAAATGGATCTACAAGGTTTTGGACCCCAATTTTCCAAATTGGGACCTGCCACTAAAATGACCATACAAGTTGATTCCTCCGATTCTTTCCACTCTGAAAGCATCGAGATAGATGACAAAAAATATAATGATCATATATGGATCAAAGATAGACAAATAGGGGTCATTTAAAAAGGGAAAACCTTTCCAAAATCATAACTTTTTGCTTGATGCTCAATTTTGGGTCTTCCTTAACTCGTTGGAAAGAAAATTAGTAGATTGAGATGAATCCTCGACCTTTAGGTGCAACAAATTTGAAAAAATCATGGGGAGGCCTTGAAAAATGCATTAGAATTTCAAGACCCAAAAACTACAAATATCAAGATCATTTCTAAGATGGTTTCAGATGGCCACCTAGATTAGTGAGGTATACAACAAAAGATAACTCATCATAGATTGAAGACCAAACAAAACATGTTTTCTTTGTCTCTGTAGGGCCTTTCAAATCACTTTAAGTCTATAACACGCTACCAAATTTTGAAGGATTTACCACCAAAAACACATCCAAAAAAACTCTTTGTCAATGCCTTGTCAAAATGGTCTCTTAGTGTGACCATTGGTCATTTCTATAGCAGTTTTGCTTGCAACCATCACTATAATTAAATAAATGTCCCTAATAATGTCCATACATCCAAATAAACATCCTAAGTATTGTCACAAAAAAATTCTCTTCTTGTATTAAAAAAATGCATTGCTACAACGATATCAAAAACATTACCAATAAAATACATATTGATGAATAGAATGTGAGAATCTATTATAAACATTATTGCATCAAATTAGTGACCCTAAAAAAATCCAAGTGGCCATCCACTTAAAATTTGTTTCCATTTCACTTAAAATATGTTTCCATTTCACTACTTTAACATGTAAAGCTACATCTAGATGAGTTAAAAAATAAATAAATTCTTAATTGTAAAATTCTTAATAAATATTAAATTTTGAAATAAAAATATACTTGTATTTATATAGATAAATTGTATTTTAATGTCTTTCCAAAATTAAATTATCTTGCTAACTAGTAAAACATTTATCTTAATAACTCGAAAATCATCATCGCATCAAATATATACTAATAGATTTTACCATTAAAATAAAAAATAAAAACTTGCAAAACAGTGAAATATCTTTCTCACGATTATGTACTCAAATATTATAAATCACTTCTTTAAATTTAAGAAATAGCAATTTCATCTTTAAGTAATCAAATTAAAAGTTAGACAATTTCATAAATCACTTCTTTAATTTATAAAATAATAATATCAAATTAAGTTTAGTATTTTATAAATTACTTCTTAGCATATCAAATAACAAGTTCATCTTTAAGTTGTCAAATTAAGTTGGGAATTTCATAAGTGCTTTTACTTGGACTAATTATCGTGGTAATTGTTTTCTTAGCATTATAATGGAAGAAAAGTTGATAAAAAAAAAACTAAATTAATTAATGTATGTACATAATGTTAATATATTTAATGAGAATAAATTAAATCAGGAACAAATATTACATATATAGTATTTGTTTTTTAAAATAATATAAAATAATATAATAAGATCGTTAATTATATAAAATAATGTAATGAGATCATTAATTGTATTAAAATAAAATAATGTAATGAGATCATTAATTGTATTACATCATTTTTTTAAACAAACTATTAAAATGATACCAAATATATGAGGTTTTTTTTTCTAAAAACATATTACATAAATATGAATATGATACAATTTTAGAATTAATAAATTTTGTATCATTGTCTAATTCAAATTCATTTAATGTCTTTTTCGAAACAAATAATATTTATCAATCAATTTCTTCCTCTTACTCATATGATACATGTAACTCATATGATACATGTAGCTATAATAAGGTTATTGTAATCTTCTTCCTCTTCTTCTAGGTCTTCCTCTATATCATCATCCTCGAGAATAATTTGTTTTTTCTCTAGGTGTGCTACCAAAAGAATGTTATCATCATTTTCATTCCCCCAACCTCTCAAACCCCACTTTCTACAGCATCATTATGGAAAGCCTCGATTAATACATGGTCATGGAAAATTTGATGTTGACCACCTTCATCAATATTTTCATCATCAAGGATGTCATCTTGCATCCCTATATATTGGGGCTCATCATTTTGGATTTCACTCTCATTGTGTATTATATCATCGCCTCGATTGTTCTCTGAAACCATTTTCATTAACCTCACATCATATTGGATTATAATATACATGTCTTTCTCTTGGTTGGCGATGTAACACAAACCACCATCTTTGTTCCTAGATATAAGAATACCCACACTCGATGCAAATTAAAAGATAAACCATCTAATATATCCTAGAATTTTTATTTTATTTTCCATGTAACATATCTCTATAGAAACCTCTCGGGCACTTCCCCTCGTTCTGAGGATGGTACCTAAGGTAAATCCTAGATTTTTTGGAGCATAAGGACAAGTCAATAATTCATGTATAAATCTTGGATAGCTCATTAACAATTGGCTCACTAAGACCAAGCATATCACAAAGTGGAATTTGAACCTAAATAAGGAGGGGAAAAAATTTCCTTACAACCATTCCAATTACACCCAATTAACTAATATATCCTAACATATATAGTGTACATCAAATCATTTAACATAGGATTTAAATATTACATCAATTAAAACCTTATTTATAGATAATGTAGTGTGGAGAGAAAAGAGAAACTAAAACAACCATAAAATATACTCATTTTCTTTTCTTAAAATAGTAAAAATTGAAAATGTTGCAAAACTTTCTATTGAGTCCAACACATAATGCATGTAATTTTTTAATCAACCATACTTGGTATAGCATATGTTATGAACCTAATGAAGTACCAACTCTACAGGTAGTTTAAGTATTCTTATTTTAAGGTCCAATTTTTGTTGCCTAACCCAACATTAAATCATTGTACTAGGTAATATTATTGATGCAATCAAATTTGAGTCGTTGTGAGGATAGTATAATAGCACCCAATGGAGAGTTAAAAATCACTCTAACCTTTTCTCTCATCATGGTTCTTAGATCATCAAAATATCTTTGTATAATTTTAGAATTTCCTCTAATTAGCTCACTTTGTTTTTGCGTTGTGTGCTTCGTTTAATTAACTCACTTTCTTTTTGTGTTGTATGCTTTGTTTACATTGTGTGCTTCTTTACATGTGATCACAACATATGTTCTCGTATCAATGTAAGAAAAATACTCCATAGTGCTTGTATTAACCAAGATTTGTGCATGACTATGATTACCTTGGTTCTCTATTAATTAGTAGTATTAAATATTGTTGGTGAGGGAACATGTTGATAGAGGTTCTTGATCATCATCAATCAATAATTATGGATTCATCAAGATAAAATTGTCAAAGTGTGGTTTTCATTTTGATTGGTGGATCATCCAACTTGAGACACTAATTGTCAAATTCATTTTATGCGTTCTAATATTTTTATAAGTTTTATGTTTTAAATTGTGGAAAGTAAAATGTAGAAAACACATCTCAGTATTAGGAGCAAATTAAATGAAATTCAATTTGAAACACAATATTGCATGTACTAAAAGCATGAATAGGAAAAACACTTAATCTATACAACATCAAAAGACCAAGTATATCCACATGATACTTGTAAGCATCATAATCCAATCCATGCTTCAAAACCAGGTTAGAAAAAAAAATATGATGGTGAGATTATGAACAAATAAATAATTAAATAACATAGACTTATGGTAAAGCAAAAAAATCATACATGGAAATGAAGATAGTTCATATTCATGAATAAGTGACAATGATTTATTAATTCTAGTTGCCAACAACACCTTAGAATTTGTTACAAGGTAACTTGTCTACAAAAATATGAGAGCCTCTTATTCCTTCTTATAAAGTGTCATTTAACAAAATCAAGTGACTTTTGGCTTTCCAACTACCTCCTATGTCTTTTCAACATCTAAGACCTTTCAACTTCCAAGGAGCTAATTGATCACTTTAACATTCTACCTAATGATTATGCTAAGGTATTTTAAATTTTTTAGCATTATTAAAAAGAAGATAAAAGGTCTTATTGAATTGTTTATGATGTAGAAAAAATATGCTTTCCACCTTAGGCCTAACATCAACTAACTCAAACTCAAAATCTATCCTCCTTTTATCTAAATAAAAAATTATAGCATTTGGCAACCCTTTTTGCTCCATGGAACCACAAGGTGCTCATGAAGGACTACTTTGTCGATGACTTGCACTAAGTGGGCAGGGAACATTTTCATTAGGATGCTCTAAATTAATTTCTCCTTAAATTCATCCAATTAGAAAATATCACCTTTCAAACAAAGGTGAGGTAGCACAAGCATGTCCCTTGCAGTTTGTGTGTCAATGTAAGAGATATCTCATTCAACATGCTAGCAATTTGTCTCTATGCACTTTGTACATTTGCCTCCTCAAAATCCATATGAGCACACAACTCAACCACCTCAAATTTGTTAAAAGTTGGCACATCATCTAGAATCAGAGCATATTGTCTCTAAGATTGTGTGCATTGCATCCACTAAAATTGGCTTTGGAAAATTTCAACAAATTTATTCTCGATCTTCCCACCATGGTTCCCACCAAATTGTGGAACCAACACATTTTAGTGAGTGCGTCAAAGTACTCAATAACCAATTTTAAGAATATGTCTCCTAATGAGGTCGCCACCTCAATCATGGTTTCCTTGCCACTAGATGTCATATTTTAAATCCTAAGTTGTTATTTGAGATTGGAAATCTCTCCATCTTTCACCACCAAAGTTATGTCATTTCTTGAAACATTTCATTTGACATATCTGCAAACGTAATATGGGATGCATCAATGACTAGCGGATGCACATAACCGATGTTAAGGATGACCTCTTGAGTAATCGGCACAACCACTATCGCACATGCACATCATTTCCTTTTGTGCATCAATTTCTTAAAGTTGTGACTTTGGACATCAATCATGAAGGATACATATTGGCATTCATCTTCATCTACTTCAAATGGTTGGAGACTTAAATGTTTGGCAAGCGAAGGTGCTAGTCCAACTACTTGGCTTGTCGCCTCTAGTCTAGCACCTTCACTTTGTTTCTCTTTAGTATTGAGTTATTGTTCCATTACAATGTTACTTGATTGATGTTGCTCCTCCGAGAGAATAATGTTCCCCTCTTGGCACCCATGTTCTTCTATGCTTGATTGCTTGGATACCAAGGGAGAAATCATTTCAAATAATTATACTCCCCGCTAACTTTCTAATTTGGAAGTATCCCCTATGCATGCTTTGAATCAACTTTATTTACTTTCTTTGTATTGGCATTCATTTGATGAGTTTGAATTTTAATATTTATTTGAAAGTTGCCTTTGAAATTTTAGATGGTACCAAGTTTATTCAGACATATTTCCTTGAATGTTGCTTCCCTCTTCTTCCTTTGATTTCTAAATAATACTTTTAATTATTATATATAATTGTTCCTCTTTGAGGTTATATAATTGTTACTCTTTGAGGTTTGGGTGACAATATTCCCACATGAACTTTATGGACCTAAAATAATCTCAAACTATGTATAGTACATCATGCATTTTGAGTGGCTTAAGCCAAAAGCTATACACTTCAAGTTCTTGGCAATCTATTCTACATGTGAAAAACCAACCAACTCATAAGAATCAATTTGTTTTAGAAACAAGGGTTTTAGAAACAAGGGCAAGGTTTTCTTCCTTGCTTTTTCAAAGTTGTTGTTACCCCGTATAAGCAATTTCCCTTATTATCAATTTGCTTGGCATATATTTGGGCAACATGTGAGGAGGTAGGATGAACCTATATACATTTATTAAACTATTTTTGTCTTCAACCTACTACGGGAACTCTTCGCCATATATCATATATGATGTAATGGTGCTAACACATTATCATAGGTACTAAAATACACATATTCATACTTAGATTTCTGCAATAATTGTTAAAGAAGTCAACACATGCACATACTCAATACATTAGATAAGATTTCATAGAATATCTTGATGGTTCATTTTACACCCATGCCATAGCTCTTTGCAATGTTCGAGACAAACTGTCCGAAATGATATATACCCAATTGAAAATAGTACCATGCTCTATAATTTCATCACTTGATTAACACGAATTCAACCATGTGTTGAATACTAGGTGCCCCGTATAATGTGGGTATCATCACTACCACATCTCTTACATCTTCATGCGAATATTTAGTTTAGTAGATGATTGTGCAAAGTATTTTAAACGGATTAGATGGATCCCACCACTTGTTCACTATTTGGAGTAGAAATCAAGACACCAGACGCTAGCAATTTGTAAAACTTTTAAATTTTTTAAAAACGAACAGACTAATTGTAACGACATTGTAGTTTGTTCGGAATTTTTTATGACATTGTAGTTTGTTCGGAATTTTTTATGAAAACTTGGTGCACCCAAGTCGCTCCAATCTCTGTGACTGACTACAACCAAACTATGTCTCTTCACTCAAGGTTTACTCATAACTTCACCTTGAGCTACAATATATTAGATACACCAAGTCCTGCGCAACTAAGTTATCCAACAAGTATACTAGGCACATGCCTAACCATGGCCTCAAACATTCCGCAACAATACTATACTTAGCGAATATTACACTTAGTTATTTCACAAATATGCAAAAAACATGAACATTCAAATACACAAACCATCCACACAAGTACACAAGATATGGAGACAGAGGACACTTAAGACAAGTGCCTAACACCCTTACACATATAAGAATGTTACATATGATACAAGATACAAAGAGGGGAGCTCGGTCACCATCGTAGCTCAATTACAACAGTACAAGAATTGTCAAGGCGCATTGCCTCCTCCTAGACAAGCCTACAAAACTTGCACCAATCAATCCATGTCACATCTGTAGGTCTGCCTCCTGCAAGTCCTATTCACAACTCGGTCACTTAGCCAACTTGGATGACCTACGATCTCAAGTCCCGGAACAAACCACCACAGATCCCTTCGTTGACTCTTTCCTCTTGATGTCTTCTTGCTCCTTGTTTGCTCCTCCATGCATTGGCTTGGTGTGGCCTCTCCATACTTATATCTGCCTTGTGCAACACTTAGGCAAGTCACGTCACATGGAGTGGTCCCAAGCCAACTCGTTCGCCATGTGCGTTGGTCCACATGAGTAGCCCCAAGTGTGCCTCGTCATAGGTTCGACCAAGTCGCTCCGTGCCCAAGTTGTCCCACTGTCCGCGAGTCACCTCATCCACGCCCAAGGCCGATGCATCCACACCCAAGTGCATTCAAGGCCCACATATCCAAAATATCATCATCTATAAATCATGCCCAAGGAATGTGTGCACAAGGGAGTACGCCAGGTATGTGCATCCGCAATCTTGATACACGACAACATGTGCCCGATGGCACCTTAACCACATACTTTTCTCACTTATAAATAACTTGTTTATTTTTTTATCTCACAAATTGTTTGTCTATAGCTTTAAGCATGGAATTGTAGTCAATTGATCATTACCAAACTTTTGTGTAATACAACTGGTTATTTAAATTATTGCTTAAATATTTTCTTAAATAAGTTTTTACTAAATATTGAAAGCATTAAAATATTTGATGCTATGTTTATCTCATCAATTTTGTTAGATAGTCTAGGCATCATTGCATATTAGATGAGTTGCATCTCATTTATTACATTCAAAAAATACATAAAGAGTGGGCAGTCCACAACAAGTAAAACCCAAACAAAAGTTATCTAAAGGTGGTTGAGCTATAAACCAAACAGATAACCTATTTCAAATAGTGTAAGGTATAATTGAATCTTTATTGGAGAGAATCCCCACTCATTGCATAGGACCATTTAGACTTGTCAGCAAGTTTCTACTAGCAATAGGGTTTTGGCCTTCATTTGGCTTCCTTGCATTTATTGGAGGAGGTGAAGCATCATTTTGGACATTGTGTAGAGCAAAATAAAAAGGTTGAGACAAGATGTCCATTGTAAACAAGTATCAAAGTCTGGAATAGGTTCCTCCTTCTTCATAGACATTCTCTCCATCCACACAGTAAAATACAAGCTATTATTTATGAAAGTATATGAAAATCCAAGAGTATGGTGACTTAAGTTAAAGGGAAGAAACGTACAGCCACACACTTTCTTACCTCACTTGCATTTCTATACTACAAACTTTCAAACAAAGTAATAACGAGAGCTTGAATGTGCAGCAATGATGAATGGTAATGAGCTCTGTTTAGTTCTCCTTTGTAATGATGAATGGTAATGAGCTCTGTTTAGTTCTCCTTTGCCTTTTTGATTCTACAAACTTTCAAACAAGTAATAACGAGAGCTTGAATGTGCAGCAATGATTAATGGTAATGAGCTCTGTTTAGTTCTCCTTTGCAATGATGAATGGTAATAAGCTCTGTTTAGTTCTCCTTTGCCTTTTTTATGCGTTGGTAGGTGAAGAAATGATAATCGGAGCAAAAAAATCAATAAGCTAGCCTGCAAGCAATAAATATATTCTGATACACAATTGAATTTTATATAAAAACAACCTAGTAACCGTTCTTTGCTGGCAAGTTTCCAATTTGGATTTGCAAAAACACAAGAGTAATAAAAGGCATGAAATGTGGATAAACAAGAACAATAAAAGGCATGAAATCTCACCAGTGCCTCAGACAAATCGTTGTGATGGTAATGGTAATTTTCCAAGCAGTGGAAAATGATCAACCAGGGATTTATTATTGCAAGTGAATGACTGTCATTTGTCTGGGAACAATTAAAAAAATTAAGCAATATCTTAGGAGAAAGAGATGGATATGAATTCAAACCAAATTTGGATGAATGCCAGTTTCACCCATGTGACTCTTAACAAGCTTCCATATTTTGCCTCCAATCTATGAATGAAAAATTGGAAAACAATACATTTTGATTTAGAATAACCAATAAAAAATCCTTGAATTCGAAAATAGCTTATAAACTGGATATTTACCTCAATCTCGGAGCTAAGAAACCAAAAGAATAAGCGGCATCGGCTCATCAAATGTAATGGAGAAACAAAGGAGATTAAAGAAAATGTAATGCGAAGTCGAATCACTGGGGTAAAGGAGATTACCAAAAAAAGCATTATTCCTTCTCGAAAAAATCGCTACAAGCTGCCAGAGGAGGAACGAGGGACCTGGGGCAATTATCTACTTCATCAATTCATCATACCTTTTCACTAATTCAGCTGAGAGTGGAATGAGTCTAAATAAACCCTTTCTTTCCTTGAAAAAACGTTGCGTGTACCACGCCAATTTGCTGGACGGTGAACGATGTACCTGGAGCGATTTCCTTTCTCTTAAGGAAATCATTGAATACTTCTTTGATAACTTCCAGAGAGGAGGTGAATGATGGAATACTTCTTGCCTTCCTCAAATGGCTACATGCACCTCATGAGCTCGATGGATGACAAGGGAGGTGAAAGGGGCGATTGCCTTTTGCCCGGGGTAAGCAACGAGGACCCAGGACTTGCTGTAGGAAGGGAAAGCAACGAGGACCCGGGACTTGCTATAGGAAGAGAGAGGGGTTTGGAGAGTTCATTTTGAAAAAATGATGTAATGGTTTTTTTTGCAATTGCCTCAATTAAGGAAAGAACGAGGCTCGATTCTTCTATTTCGTGGATTGTACTTATGGTTAGGGTTGAAATTTCAAAAACATTTTATCAATAAAATAAAAATGGGTTTTTGAGGGATAAGGCTAAGAGGCGGGCACGGTTTCCCTCGGTGGCTGGATTGTTCAGAGTTTGGGAATTTGTTCAAATTTGAAAGTGGTTTAGAATGAAAATGAAAATGAGCAGAATGCTTTAAATTAGTAAAACCAGAAGCTTATATATAAGCAAACATATCTGTCTTTAAAATATATACTCGCGATTTTTTTTCAGAATTGAAAATTTTGAATCCGAACTTCTTTGTATCGAATTGGAACTTGGGTTTAACACATATTTGGAAAAAAAAATTATAAATGTGATAGATCTAAAAGATATTTTGCCACCAAATCCCAGTAACATTTTGCTTGTCAAATTTTAATACTGCATGTACCATGATATTTTTCGGAATTGAAAATTTTGAATCCGAACTTATTTTGTATCGAAATGGAACTTGGGTTTAACACATATTTGGAAAAAAAATTATAAATGTGATATATCTAAAAGATATTTTGCCACCAAATCCCAGTAACATTTTGCTTGTCAAATTTTAATACTGCGTGTACCTTCGCTGAGTACCTTGAGAATGTTCCTCGGATTGGATTGGACGAGAGGTGCTCATTGACCTGGAGTGTTTCTATACTGTCGCTTAATGCCAAGTTTTCTTGCTTATCATCAATTGAATTATTGTGGCGAAGGATGTGTTGAGGGACAAGGGTGTAAATTGTTTCCATATCAAAGTAGATTCACCGAAAAATTGTTGCTAGATTCATATCTTTGGGTAGTGTCTTCTTTCTCAACTGATTAATGACCACCTTCGTTCGAATCTCTCAGGATTGAGAGAGAGTTTATACCTTGTTGACGTGCCAACTCAATCCTTGTAGCAGATCATGTGCCTTAACCTGATTGTTAGTAGCATGCCTAATATTCCAAGAGAAGAGTAGCTTAATATTTCCTCCTGGGGAGAAAAGAACCTGACCTGCACCTGCCGCTCGGAGGCCAATTAGAATATTATTATTAGTGTTTATTATGAGAAATTTATCATAGATATTGAAGGAATAGAAATATATTCAGTGATACCAACTTACTTAAATTAATAGAAAGTACATTGATCATTCCATACAAGGCCACAAACAGGGCAATATACGGATCGACATTAATATCTGAAAGAAAAACAGATATAGTTGTGATTTGTTGTGCAATGATAGTGTGAAATTGTTTCTAGCAGTAATTGCTCACGTTGTCAACAGATGCATATGGTGTTTGCAAACAACATCAAATTTGTTAAAGATATCAAGGTTGAACTACAAATTTCAGGTCAACCACAATTCTTAAGCATTAAATAACAAAACTTGTTCCAATTGCAATCTATCCTTGTTGAGGTGAGAAATGATTGTATCCTCACTCGAGCATTTTTTAATCCCACTAGGTTAGGTGAGATAGGCGATATAGGTGGGATTATCACTCTGGGCTTATAGCATGTCAAAAATCTCAATTAGCCCTCAAGAAATAAGTTATTGGGCTTGATGTTATTATAAAATATGAATTCTTTGATGTAAAGTAAAATTTAAAAATAGAAAATGTGATTGCAAATGAAGTTTACAAACTTTTAAATAAGTAAATTGGAACAAAACTTGTTCCAATTGCAATCTATTCTTGTTGAGGTGAGAAATGATTGTATCCTCACTCGAGCATTTTTGAATCCCACTAGGCTAGGTGAGATAGGCAATATAGGTGGGATTATCACTCTGGGCTTATAGCATGTCAAAAATCTCAATTAGCCCTCAAGAAATAAGTTATTGGGCTTGATGTTATTATAAAATATGAATTATTTGATGTAAAGTAAAATTTAAAAATAGAAAATGTGATTGCAAATGAAGTTTACAAACTTTTAAATAAGTAAATGGAACATCACATAAGTCTAAAAAATGAGAAAAAAATCAACAAAATTTTTCTTTGAGTGTTTGGACCAGAATTAGACTTAGAAGTATAAGATGTAATTTTAACTCATACACGGACAAATGGTGTCTCAAAGAAGAAGACTAAGACTATAAATAAACTGGATCAATCCAAGCTACAACCACCATCTAATTAAGACTAAACAAACTATCAAGATAAATGAATGACCTTTAGAGCATGTCACAAGTCTATGATTCCCAATCCTTTCTTATGCCACCTTTAGAGTAACCATGATATCAACAAGATGACTTAGCTCTCAAGAAACTCATAAATGAATAAATCAATAAGTATTTTCACTTGAGGCAAAAGCAATCCTTATCAAAGGAATCTCTCTCTATTTTCTCATGTTCTTATTTGTCCTTCATTTCTTCCTTTTATGTCTTCAAAAATTAGTTCAAGTTGTTCAACTACCTTTTGTTATAAATTTAAATAACTTTAGTTAAGATGGGACAACTTTAGTCTTTAATAAGGGTAAATAACAATTGATAGGTAGGGCCCCCATATATCTTTTATTCATTTTATTTTCAAATTTTCTCTTATAAATAGCATGCATATATTAGCATCATAATATATATAATAAAAAAACAACAAATATAACCATGCCACGTCATCAAAACACTTGTATCTCCCAAAACATCATAATGGCATGATATATGAAAAAATTTCGAAAAATAATATCATATATGTTGTCTCAAAAATATGCCTCAAATGTCAAAGTGAAAGTGTCATCACATCATAACAATAAAATCAGAAATAATATTTTTTATTTGAAGTAACCCCCCTTTGTCTACTTCCCTCTGAAAGTGTAGCCCGATGTTAAAGTAAGTCTGGATCTACAGACTTATTTTATTCAACCCTTGATATTTCAGGGTGCATGTTATCAAAAGTTATTTTTCTTTCATTATCTTCAAGTTTGGCAAGGAGAGTCTTGACTATGTAGGAGGAGGTCTCGGTTGAATAAGAGCTTACAGAAATTGCAGATCTTTTTTCCTTTATCCAACTAAGGTTCAAGAATCAATTTTTTATAATTTCTAGGAACCTGGACAAAATGTGCATGAGAAGCTACAGAAGAAATATGAGGCATAAGTTGTAGAGGAGGAGGAGGTGGCAATGAGACATTAGGCCAATGGACTATACCAGAGGGAGGATTTGCAAGTACATTTTCCCGGCTATGATTGGTTGGTTTCATATGAGGTGGCTCGAGAAGTTAGATATGTTCAGGTGTGGCTGCAGAGGAGGATAAATAGGTGCTTAAGGTAGCTGAAAAGGAGGGTGCACAACAAGGTTCAAATAACCAGTTTTCACTAGCTTATTGAATTCCTCTGAATTGGTATCAAAATGAATTGAAAATCTCATTCTTTTGTTTTTGCCTCACTACCCAAAAGCATTAGGAATTATTCCTTTGTTTCCCCTATTACCACTATGATTACTGTCAGGGCTAAAGAAACTCATCTATATGGCATCATTATCAAATTAGTGAATATACGCGACACATTATATTAACCAACAAATATTATTTTGCTTTCAAATGAATTTACAATAGCTCTTAAAAACCAAGCAATTAAGCATGCCAGTGGATAATGAAGGGAACAAGGAAAATAAGGAAGAAAAACATAAGTTGCCCTCTCTTTGCTTGTTGTTCTAAATAACCAAATTGTACATTCTTTATCAAATTGTCACTAATCTCTTTGAAAATGGGCAATGAAATCATAAATGATATAGGAATCATGATAAGTGATTTATAATTTGCGGAAAGTGTTATAACATGACAGGGATGTATGACATGTTCATAATCCATTTACAACCAATTAATTATGTTCATGACTCATTATATTTCCAATCTGAGCAAGGTTCATGAAAAAACACTTATAAGCCATTTTCCACAATCTTTTAAGTATGCCAAAAATATCCCATAACTCTTTCAAAACAAATTATTCATATATCAAGACCATATAAATCAATCTGCCATTAGATCTCTTTCTTAAAAGCCTT
>SNQJ01S0106766.1:31318-58803 GCA_010110895.2 Picea sitchensis | reverse complement strand
AACAAATTTATACATGTGTCTTCATCAAAAATCTTAATATCAACAGATAATAACTAAATTACCACTCCATTGAAGGCATTCATATTCTCTATCACAGAGTTTCGATCTTTCATCCTCAGGTTATACAACTTCTTCCATAGGAATATTTTGTTTACCAGGGACTTAGACTGATACAAAGTCCCAAAATTATTCCATAAAGCATTGGTTGTAGCTTGCCCTGACAAATTCAGTAATACCAAGTCTAAGAGACACAATGAGATTGTTCTCTTCACCTTTTGATCCAAATTTTTCTAGTCTTCTGCTAAAGTTCCTGTAGGTGAAGTACCTAAATCCATAGTTATCCATTGATCTTTGTCCACCAAAAAATCTTCCATCTTGAGCTTTCATAGCTCAAAACTTTACCCTCTAAATTTATCAATCTCTATTTTCTAATTTCTTTCCATTTCTTTTCACTTGAAGAATCAATACCATATATCTCCCACTGTAACAAGGTTTAGCATAGACCTGAGCCAAAACCCCTCACCAAAAAGGTGTCCCCTTGAAGCCAATAATTGCTCTGATACAAAATGTAGATTTTAATCTTGTACAATTAATTACCACAAATAGATTCTTAATAAAAACAAAAAATATACAATGGCACACACACATTACACAAATATTTTTACCCTAGAAACCCAAACCAAGAAAACCAACAACCTATTTAGAGTTGCACCTCTAATATTTTATTCACCATCTTCGTTATTTTTTACAATAAAATATACATATAGGATCCTGCATCATTCAAACCCCTAAACCATTGAACCATCTTAGTCAAAAAACCTAATTCCTTAACTAGAATTATAAAACCATCAGTGAAAATGATGTGTTGAAACACCATGAAAAACATGCGCAAAAAACCACCCAAATGTTTTTTCAAGGGTGATGCCCTTATGGGGGGGACCCTAACCTCCCTCCACCCCTACCATCCCTTTCTCCCATATCAATTTACATTACATGGGATACATATTTAAAATAATATAACACATAGCCAATAAAATGGTGGCTTGAAACCCATAAGTTTGGAAGCCCGTGGTATTTGGAAAAGTGAAATAAAAAAATAGGGAATTAATCATTTGATTAATGCGTGTTGTGTATTTTTGAATTAACATGTCCCTTCATGAAGGGTTATGATAAATTATGAAAAGAGAAAGTATTTAGAGAATGTGTGTGGGTGGAAAATGTAATAACATTTGAATACATGGATGGAAAAATATTGAATATCATTCCAAAAGAGGAGAGTTGCGAAATCAATTTCAAGTCATCATGGAATTTTCATGATAATTTTTTTTTTCTAGGATATCCCAAACCATGAAAAATTGAGGAGACAATGGTGATATATCTAGGTAAATGTGGTGACAATTTTAGATGTTTTTTCTCTATACTTACTGATATATTCCCTATGGAAATTAGGGTTCCTAAATGCTCCTGAAATCAGTTTCAAATAGGTCAGTTTGCATTATAACTTGTTTTCTGGGACATTTCAGACCATGAAATTTTGAATACATGGAGGTGATCTCTCTAGGTACATGTGGTTAAAATTTCATATCTTGGTTCACTATAAAAAAAATTATATTCCTTGTGGAAGTTATGGTTTTTGAATAGTCTTGAGATGAGTTTCAAAAAGGTCAGTTTGTAATTTTCGCTATAACTTCTTTTCTGAGAGTTTTCAAGTTGTGAAATGTTCAGGGATATGAGGAGACATACAAAATTACCTCATGTAAACATTTTAGACTTTGGTTTTCTATAAATTATAATATATACCATGTGGAATTTAGGGTGTTTTAATGGTCCTAAAATTAGTTTCAAATAGGACAACTTGGCATTTTCTTTATAAATTCCTTTTTGGGACTTTTCATACTATGAAATTTTTAGGTATCTGAGGATAGATATCGAAGTACGTGAGGTAAAAATTTCAAAATAATATTTTAAAAATTGAACACGTGGCATGTTGTACAATTTCATTCTTGAAAAGGGGACACAAACACAAGCTTTGGGAAAGTTACCATGGAAATTCAAATTTTGGTTTGACCTGGTGAAGGAAGAAGTAGAAAGTTGACACAATGAAGGTAATGTGAATGTTATCATCTTTTGAAGAAGTCCTATGTACTAAAATATAAATTGTAACTTGAAGTTTGGTGCCACTCAAACACAGATATTGGTGACACTTTCTAAGTTGGTACTTAGTGGCGGGGATTAGTATCTCTAGTAGATTGGTGTCTACGAAGATCTATAAGAGTAGGTTGGTTCCTACCAGTGTTTATACTAGTGGGGATTGGTTTCTCTAGTAGGTTGGTGCCTACAAATATTTTTAACAGTAGGTTGGTGTTGTTGGCGCAAAAATAAAGACCAAGGTTCTGAACAGGTTGCAAAGTAGGTTACCAACAAAAGTACCATTGTAGTCTAACATTGATGGGATATTCAAACTTTCGCAAGAGAAAGAGAAGGAGGTCTCACCCGATGTACAATTGATATATGTGTGTGGTAAGTGAATCAAGAGAAAACAACAACAAGGAAAAATATATTAATTACGAGTATATATTAGATCTTCCACGTTATGCAGAATACTAAATAAAATGCTTAAAGAGACACGAAAGGAAGACTTGCACAACATAAACAAGAACCACTACATATCATAGTATTTTGATACACAATAAATTTTAGAGGGTCCAACTACTTCCTTATATCAATTCCTCTAGGATACATCATACATAGGGAATCCTATTCACAATTTCTTGTGTGGGCATATACAATCCTATAGAACCCATCTCAAATTATAATTCATTTAGAAATAGTAATAGAAATCTCTACAAGGACCATTAAAATACCAAAACCTATCTCAAGGACATATGCTAAAAAAAGTAACAAGGATATTTATGTGATTGATGAGAACATCAAAACTAGTAACAATCATTAGTTCTCGATTGCTCAATAATAACCTCAACATTTAAGTCCTTCAACATTTTTCCATCAAATGTCTCCTTTCTTATATATTCTCCTTTGTTGACTTCTTGGGTTGTTTATTCCCAGGTATTCTAGTGCTTTTCATCTTCTTCCACTGTCATCTAGTGTTGTTGCCACTTTTCTAGCTAGTGAATGGAAATTTTTGGCTCTCTTATCTAATATTTCACTTTTAGTTAGCTCGTCATTTATCTAACTGATTTATGTTGCTTCATATCCTAGTTGGCATATGGTGTATTCCCAAAAATTATCTTTCCAAAAATGAAGAGCAATGGAGGCCTCAACCACAACCATTGAATTGTCCCAAGTAAATTCTTTTCCCCCTTTCTTGAGCTTCCTTCAAATGAAGGGGTAACTCCGAGACAAACTACACAACTTTCTACCAAAGTTGAGTGCCTCGACCTCTTAGTTCATCTACTTAATCTGTGCCCTAAATTCCTCTACCAGGTTGTTCCAGCATTCTAAAAGACCAACCCAATCATTAAACATGTCGAAGAGTTTGTTGCACTCACTATCTTGATGATGAAGGGATGATCATATAGTGTCACCTTCCACCACAACCGTGTTGATATTATCTAGCATTACCTTCAACTGCTCCTTTTTGAGCCAAATGAACTTTAGCTAATGATATAGACAGTTAGTCTTCCATGCTAACTACATCTAGGCATCAATGACAAATGCAACTCTGTCAACCGATGGAAATAGGGTGTTTTCCTCAGGTAATGTAGTCACCGTCTATCTAAAATTGGGCTATACTTGGGTGAAATTGTCAGTGACAACTGTCAAAACTGATTCTTCCTACGTGCACAAACCATGCTCATGATCCACAATCATAGAGGCTACAATGATCTCTTGGCGGAGGAAATTCATCTGATGAGTAAGAATGGGCTCAAGCATGATCCCTTGACCACCTTGTTTGGTATTAAGCATGTCGTAGAGAGTAGTATTTCCATTTTTCTTATCATTCTTTTTAGACCCTTGGAAGCCCTTGGTGACAACCATCCATTGATAGACTTGTGAGTTGGTGGATATCTTCCAGATGAATTAGATTCTCTTGGTCAAACCATAGGGAACCATTGTGGACATGATTGATGGGGAACTTTGTACAACAACCAACCTTGATTTTGGTCTAAAACACTAGTAAGTATCATAAGTTCATAATTGTGGACTCTCATAGTGGAACAAAGGGAGTCTTCCACTCCAAAACAACCTCTCCCGAGGGTAGAAAAACATATTTTGAGTAGTCTTCGACTTTCATATATAGGAATAGATCAACATACAAGAAATTGATGCCGATGAGGTGAGTTTTCTCAAACTTCCCCTATAAGTGGCATAGGACGGTGACTCATGGACCAATGAACTCTGCAAGAAAAACAAGGTTTTGGATGGAACCTTAGGTGGTTCCTGGTCATCCCATAGTTGGAAATCAATGATGGTATAAAAACACGACAGGGAGTCGAGGAGAGGGGAGAGTGTACGAAAGGCTTAGTAAGCTCCATAGTCAAGTATGCAACTAACTCAAACAAAACATAATGACAGGGAGTAGGTGATTGAAGATGATTTTATAGACAATGTCGGAGAGGTGACAACATTAAACATTCATTGAGAGAAAAAACATGGAGGTAATTTGGCATTAACTTTACATATGACGAGCGAAATGAGAAAAAATATATGAGGCAATTTGGGTAATAGAAAGAATGGTTATCGAGTGGATGTTGATAGGATGCAGTACCCAAAAAATTTAACGACCCCACTGATAGTGAACTAGAAAGGTAATGACGGTTGTTGGGAATTAAATGACTTTAACTAGCAATGACGAGACAATAGAGAAAAAGGTACTAAGATTCTTAATGAATGACGTGACAGAGAGGAGCACAAATTTCAGACAAACAAATTACTAAATACACATAGATTCGATCTAGACCTCCCTGACCACAAAGGTGATATCCGAGTGGAACAAATTGCCAATGACAACCAGAATCTACGAAAAGTGACAATTGGACACCTAACCTTTTTATTGACACGAAAGATAAAAAACAAGACAATTGAAATCCTAGATACTACATTCACTCTCAGTAACATGAGAAGTCCGTAATGCCACGTATCAAGCAAAAATGTAGGGATCAAAATGTTCTTCATTCTCATTAATGGAGGAAAGAATCTCATCCCGAGTTGCACAAACCTAACAATAACATATTATGGATTTCCACAATTGTAAAAGGTTCCATCCAATGCATTTGTAATTTCCCCATATGTTTTTGATACTTGATGTCATTTAAACACAACGTAAATCACTATATGCATAAAACTGGATTTATTAAGAACAAAAGAGATAAAAAGATAGAAAGGAGAATATATATATATATATATATATATATATATATATATATATATATATATATATATATATATATATATATATATATATATATATATATATATATATATATATATATATGTAATAGTTTGGGTTTTAGCGTTCCTTATTATAACATATATTTCTTAAATTTATTGTACCAATATTTCCTTGGGTAGTTATGCAGGATGATCAAGTCTTGTTATAGGGATTTAATAGAAGGTAGGGTGCTTCCTAAAAAAATAGGGGATCTTCACTTAAAAATAGAGTGCTTCCTAAAAAATAGGGGCACTTTTCCTCCTTTAGTTTTGACTCTGCTAATCTTGAGTTAGAATAGTGGAGGCAAAACATGCATGAAAACCTTGTTTTTATCATGAAGTTACTAGTTCACCTTGGTTTTCTCACTAGGAGAGCACACATCACATTCATATGGCCATGAGGGTGCATATATTGAGAATGCATGTGTTTCTCTCACCTCACACATGTGACTTGGATTGCTTGATGCTTTCATTGAAGTAGTTATCTAGGTTGGTGAGTGCTGGTTGCCCTCAGGTGTATATATCTCTCTAAATCACTACTATGGCACATTCCTTAGCCATGTAACTAACTATGGTACATTCAAAATGTGGAGTAAAATAAAATGTAGAATGTGTATAAGAGTTTGTCATTTTTATATGGTATTTATATTGTTTACCATTTTGCATAATTAATTATAAAATATAGTAAATGTGAAAGGATATAGTGGTGGGAATAACTAACTTGCAATGATTTATATATATATATATATATATATATATATATATATATATATATATATATATATATATAGCATTCTAAATTAGTTATTCACACCACTAAAGGGAAATCTTACACTAGAGATTTCCAAGGATTTTGAAATCTCTTAGTTGTGTTTTAAATACATTCTTCTATACATGTGGACATGGCATTTAAAGTAATACTTTCTTCTTTTTAGAGGAATTAGTTTTTTAATAAATTATTTAAACTTTTTGCATCTTTTTTAGTTTTATTTTAATATTTGGGTTTAATGCATATAGTGATTTAAGTAAATTATTAATGGTTTTATGTAATTCTAAGTAATCACCTTTTCTTTTTGTGGTGTTTTTTATACATTTGTTTTATCTTTTGCATCTTTTTAGTTTTTGTTCTTTAGTATTTTTAGGTTTTTATGCATATAGTGATTTAAGTAAATTATTATGGATGTAGCACCATCATTTTTTTGAGTTTAGAATGATATCTTGTTTGAAATCGTCTCCTTGACAATTGACATTGGTGTGAACTAAAACTATGAAATCAATATCCAAATCGAAATGTGGTGTTATAAATAGTAAACTTTTTTATTCACACTTAAAATTTTAATGTATTTGACCCATCATTTAAAAAAACCATCTTCCTTACAAATAAAATCCTAAAAGGAAAAAATATTGTGAAAATTAATAAAAGAAAAATATATGTAAGAAAAAAACTAAAACAAAGAAAGAAATATATATATAAATAAATAAAACTATGAAAGAAAAATATATATTTTAATAACAAAGCCTAATATGAATTTGGAAAAAATACACACAAACATAAAATAAAAAATAAAAAAAAAAAAAAAAAAAAAAAAAAAAAAAAAAAAAAAAAAAAAAAAAAAAAAAAAATAAAATTATAATTGTAATTGTAAAAATGAACTAAAACAACATATAGAAGTGCAAAACATAATTAAAAAATAGCAGACAATAGATTAAAATGTAAAAATGTTCTAATGATTGAAATTATAAAATATGTCAAAAAATAAAACAATCAGTTAAAAGTATATACAAAATTAACACTTTAATAATTAAAAACTAAAATTAAAGAAACAAAAGATTTTTTTTTTTTTTTTTTTTTTTTTTTTTTTTTTTTTGAAAAAACATTTAAAAAACGAAGGTAATGGGGGATGAGGGGAATTTTGGGAATCACCCTCCCCAATTTCACTTGAAGTTCAAGTCTAGTGGGAATCATCCTCCTCCCATTTCACTTGATTTTTACTATATTTGTGTTTTTTTAATTATGTATTTGTAATTGGTTAAATACAATTTTAAATTTGGTTTAAAGTTTTAATTTTTTCAAATTTTTAGTTTATTTTTATTTTAAAATATAATAATCATTTTTATTTTAAATAATAATAATCATTTGTATTATTTTCAAATTGTTTATCTCCACATACACATATTATATGTTTTTTTTCTAGTATGGTTTTCTTTTCTTTTCTTTATCTTTATTAATTTCATGGGTATGTTTTGCTTGTATGTGATTTTTGTAAACCCAGGTTTTAATGTTACAATTTTAAACTTTGGGAAACAAAAAATAAATATACTATTTATTATGATACATTTTAATTTAGATATCTAATTTTGTGTGTGTTTGATTCACAATGTTATCGATTATCTAGGCCACAATTTCAAATAAGTTATAATGTTAACCCTGAGAAAAAAAAGGTCATTATCGTTAGCACTAGTTTTCATTTTGGAGGTCAATTTTTAATATTTTTTGAAACAACATTGTGTTGTCAAAGACCACTATTTCAAACAATTTGTAATTTTAACCTCGAAAAAAAAGAGAGATGATGTTGTGAGCAATGTTTTAATTGGTTGGTGTTTGAGTTTATTGGGGCGGTTTACAAATATTTAAAACCATGGTGGAAAATTATTTGTAATTTTAACCTCTAAAAAATGGGTGCTACAGTAACACCACTTTTTTCATTTGTGGGTTGATTTTGGTGATTTTGACAAAAAAATATGGGTTTAAGAGCTAGCGTTCTCTTTTTGGGGTCATAGTTGTTGTTAAGTTGGTAAATATGTTAGAGGTGATGCTACTATAGACCCGAGGTCTTCAAAACAAACACACCAAGGGTACAATTCTTTACCATGTGAATATATGATATGATGTTGAACATGAGAGACATTACTATTATCGATCATTGATGTATACTATTAAAAAAACATGAGACAAACCACCAATGATGATAATGGATGTCCAATGTACTAGGTACATTCTAATGAGTGTGAATAAAATAGCTAAAGTTGAACATTTGTAGAGTCTATCAATCAAAGGGATGTTGTATTCCGATTGTCAATAGTGAGAGATGCTTCCATTGAGGACTACAAATCCCAAGGTATCCAAAATCTCATATATGACCAACAACACTCATCAAGAAATTAATAAATCCAATATATAATCATGTAATAACAACTTGTTCTCTAGAATAAGAAACTTGAAAACAACAAACCTTAAAGGTGCAATATGGTATAAAGCACTACATAGCCTCATGGCTTATGCATAGTATTTTTTCATGTAGGGCTCATTTCGAGGCTCGTGACAAGGGTTTCTTCAATAGTTAACCTATAAAGTTTCCAATTCCATAAGAAATAATAATATATGATGCATGTCATCCCATAGTCTACTATTCATAGTGATGGATTCAGGGATAGCGTCATCTGAAGGAAATTTAGTACCCAAGAAATTATGTGAACTGGATGGATTGACAACTTAGGCGGGTGAAGTGAACTGGGCATAATCCAACAATGAAAGATATTTTGATGAGAGCTGGTAGAGTCTATTTACAAAGACTCACAAGTACCAAGGCATGATGACTCACAAATAGTGAGGGCGGACTCAAGACAAAATCCACAGGTCTTCAAGTGGTGGGGGTGAAGCAAGGGTTCCCATTCCCCAATGGATAAATCACTTAATCAATTGTTGAGATTGGATCTCGAGAAGAAAAACATGTGCAGAGGCTCCCTTTCTAAAAAGTTAAACACCAAAAGATATAATGTGGCATAATTGACCCTGCATGACATATTGGTGAACAATAAATATGAAATATATGTTATATTATAGAATGTTAAAAACCAAAATTACTAGTTATATATATATATATATATATATAAATTAATTGATTGAACAAAGCATTCCTTCTAGTAGCATCAATGTTATATAAAGGAAAGTTAAGAGGCTAGAATTATAAACACAATTGTAAAATCACTATATAAAAGGTAAAAGATATTAAAACAAAAGCTAAAAATGAAAAAATAAATAAATAAAATAAAATAAAATAAAAAATAAAATGTTGTAAAAGAACAATTCACAAAAGAAGGTGATTACTTAGAAGTATATAGAAACATTCTATGTACAGAAGAGTGTATTAGAAACCCAACTAATTGGTAGAATCAGGTAACTCGGTACTACTTCTGAATACGTATTTTCTTGTTCGGGCTACTAGATTAAGATACATTTCAGTAGAGGCATTCTCACAAAAGGTCGACACTAAACGTTTTACACAAGCCTCTAAAGTTATACACAAGCCGAAACTTGGTTGCAATTGGGATGTGATCGGAAGAACGATTAACTGAAGGAAGTGCAGCGTCCCTCACCTCCTCCTCATCGATCAGCTCCAGCAGCGACACTACCTGCGAATTCGTTTTAGTGTGAAGTATGTAATCCAACGTTCCTTGAAAATTTCTGGTGAAGTTTGTGAAACAGGGCTCCCTTGTTTCACTATTAATTTTTTGCTGCTTAATGTCTTCCCTCAAACATTGCATTGAAAATAGGAAGAATAAGCACTTGCTAAAGGTGATTTTTTCTGAGACCTGTTAGCAGTTGCAATGCACCAGATGGATCATTATCCACACGGCCGTTGGTAAGAAGCGAGTGAGGGGCGCTTCCGGGCAAAGTATTGAAGTCCCCACATATTACAAGTGGAACATCATAGTTATGAATTTCCATTTCCAAGTGTTTGAGCATGTAAGAAACCTGCCACAACTTTACATCACTGTTATTAGGATTTGCATGGATGTAGGTATTAGCTATGCACAGATGTAGATTAGTGTTTTTGAATGAAAGGACGACAATCAGAGCAATGTTGTCTTTTTTAAATCGCGCCATCCCAGACTCGCTCAAGTGGATCCACCGCTCTCCCATCAAGTCAAACTGATTCAGTCTATAAAACGTTGCACACCCATCGACAGTTGAGATGTAGTGTTCTCTCTGCTTTTCCTTAAACAACACGTCATACCCTCGTTTGGCAAATTCTGGATAGAAAAAATCAGAAAAGTGGTTGCATTGGACCTCCTGGAGGCAAATGATGTCAGCATCGAACTGTAATATTTCTTTCAGCAAATTTTGTCTACGGTATTCCCAACTGAGCACGAAGGAAGGACAGTTGGGATAACTGCTCTTAAGTAGCACACACATCTGCCAACACGTTGTAAGTTACAACTGTGAATGATGGACTTGTTGTTGTGAACTTCAATCATATGCCGAGCATTGTTGTTGTGAACTTCGCTCATCGTCATCGGTGAGGGAACAAAAAGACTGGCTGGTTCAGAATGGAATGAATGGGACCGAAAGAAACAAAAGGGATGAGCGGGATTCAGGCAGTCCACAACCCCACTATCTTTATTCGTTGGAATTCGTTGGAAATGGAGGAAGAAACGAAAAAACTTAGGTATGGTTATAGGCCACAGTCCGTAGTCCTCTTTTTGTTTGATAGATACTATGATTCTATTATTTAATATAAATACATCTTCTTTGAGATAAATATATCTTCTTCTTTGGTATCTTTCTAATTTCAATAGAGGTTTTGGTGTCGGCCCTTTATTTTTCACATGTGTTTTGCCCCGTTATTTCATAGAAATAGAGGTTTTGGAGTCGGCCCTTTATTTTTCACATGTGTTTTGCCCAGTTATTTCATCGAAATGTAAGGTCGTGAAAAATATAATTATCCTTATTCAAAGGGATTTTAGCATTTTTAATGATTTGTAAGACCGAAATAAGGGATCATCTTGTATAATATCAAGTGTTACGAACTAAGGGATCATGATTTGTAAGAGCAAAATAAAGAATCATTTTAATGGTTTGTAAGAGAACCCTACCATGCCATACCATAAGGGAATGGTATGACATGGTAGGGTTTTCAAAGGCTTCATTTGACTTTTCATGTTTTAATACATTTTATTTAATGTATTATGCACCGGGTGTGATATAATTTCTTATGTCACAAACTAGGAAACATCTAACCATTATCTTTTGGCATTTCATAATATTATATGGTTTTACTACTTGCCTCATGGTACCTTGGGGCAATGTTTTCTCTTAAAGTGTGTGCGACTCTTGGATTCTTGCAGATTGTTTAGGCTAAATAGTGTCAAATTCCAATCATATTAAGCACTTTCCACCCCCTAGTTCATTCATTTGATTCACATAACACATTATCCTAGCCATGAATGATTTCTCAATGATGAAAATTAAAGGTCAAATCTAAAACTTGAAATAAACAAAGCCACTAAGGATAAGAGGTGAAGAGAACAATTAAAATCCTTTGCTATGAGGTCAATTCCCCAGTGTAGTGTCCCTAAGGCCGAACCTAGATACGAGATCATGTTATATGCAAAGAATTGTAAATATGTTCTATAAATTTTGAGGTGAGCCAAGTTTGTATAAGATGTAGGCTTATGAGTTTTGTTAGGCGAGGTAGCCTAAGTGTTGAAGGCAGGGAACTTTGTGGATATGCTATGTATGTGAGTCAATTAATAAAATATAGAAATACCGCCGGTCTGAGACCGGCCCACGATGAAAGAGTGATGGGGGCTGAGCGTCCACAGAATGAACGAGGATCAAAGAGTGGAGAGAGGTGGGAAAGGCATTAAGAGCCACAGGTGGCCCCAAGCCTAGGGGCTTAGGCACAGAATAATATTTGTGTGTTCCCTAAATATCATGTATGCACACTATTTTATCCTAAGTCCTTTTGAAGGGACATGATGAATTCCCAAAGTGGTGGGAGGAAGGCGTATGGATGGAATGCATGTAGTTCCAAGGGTGACAAGTGTTTACCCTGGTGCATGTAAATAAAAACCCTGAACGGAGCTGATACTGGGCTCTCGCCTCCATTCTTAACTGAACCCCTGTGCGTGGAATCGGTACGGCCTCTGCCGAATATACGGATTATATCTGAAACAGTTAGCATGTGTTGTGTTGAGGAATGCGTGTATACCCTTGTCCAGTGAGCGTGGAGATTGTGTCTGTTTTTGAGAAATTCCGTGTGTGCATTTCTTGAACTAGAATTCCCTGTGTTGAACTTGAGTGAAAGCATCCTGTGATTGAAAGCTTGATCTAGCATGTGTCATTGAAGCTTGCTCGAAATCATCACCATTGAGATCATCCTACGTGATTAGAGCCGGTTGTTGGAAACATCACAATGCATGTTTCTTGTGGATTGGCCATTGGCTGATGCTTGGGTGCGTGAGGCTTGTTGGCTTTGTGAAGCGACCCCTCCAGTGAGAGTGCGTATTAGAGGAGGAAGGACTCTGAAAGGAACCACAGCACCATAGAGGCAGGAGAATTCCGGTCGGCTGTTCACAGCAACCCAAAAGGTAGGGGAGGCTGGCAACCCGAAGAGTTGTCTAGGTGGCGAAGAAGGTGCACTCTCACAGGGGTGGAACGGTATGTAGGAATGAGGGTCTGTTTGCAGTGAGCGTGGGAAATTCCTAGGAGAGCTTCTTCTGGTGAATGTGAATGTGTTATCTTCAAGTAAACCTGACCTAGCCTAGGATTCTTGCCTTGGGGTGGAGCTGGTCCCATTTCGAGGGGTGACCTACTATTGGTGATGAGCAGTGTGGTCTAAAAGTGCGGGAGGTTAGAATGGAAGCACCTTTCTAACAGTTGGTGATTTCTATAGCTGATAAAAGATAAGTATTCAGAGTTATGTTTAACACATTTGGCATGGTATTTGTTCATGTATCATGTTTTCCAACGTAATAAATGAATTAATATTGAATGCATGGAATGTTTAATTATAGCAATACCCATATAGTATACTCTGAGTTTTAATGTGTTTAATTGTGTTAAATGCATTTACTTATAATTCCAATATGCAAGAGAATGATGGCGAGAGGTTTGGAAACATCAGTAGTGAAAGGGTACACTACAAATGGAGTATCGACAAGGTTTACGACAAACGAGCCTAGATGGGCGGTGGGGCGGTCTTTGGACGAGGGTGAGACCTTGTGTGTGGAGGACCAATTACGACCACAATTTATGACGAGGGAGTGTATAGGATTACCGTGCACAGCCAAGCTCGGGGAGGGTTTAGCAGTCTTTGTGAAAATGCTTGGTGAGTATGGTTTATGACCCAACGAGAGCGGGTCTCTACACCAATAGTGTTAGAACCGTCGGATATGTTCGGGAGGAAAGAGCGAGCCCTCGTAACCGTCGGATCTAGAGAATGTGCACAAGGTTTAAAGCCTTGGATACTACACATGAGTTAACTCGGGAGGATCGTGAGTCAAAAGATCACAATGGGTTACCCGTAACCGTCAGGTTGGCCAATGTGAACTTAAGTCCTCATGGGTAGAGAAGAAGCCCCGAAGAAGCGTCGGGATATTAGAACTCAAGAGAATCGAAAGAGACCCTATGATTCTCAAAATCGAGAACAATCATGGCCAGGTAGAATTCCAGGACGCGTGTCAGAATCCTAGAGAGAGTCGAAAATCAGAGAATCAAAGTTCTCAAGCACATAGAAATCTTGCCACACGGAATCGCGATCAGCGATTTACCGACAAGATCAGTTATATGAGTGGACCGTGCTGATCTCGCACCATCGAGGAAAATCCCAACAAAGAGTAAATCCATGCGGTGGTTTGGTTATCGGAGAAAGTCCAGATAGGAGAGTCATCCATAGAAGTAGTCCGGAAATCGGGAACCCGGTGTGAAGTGAGTCCTTACACTTTGAAACCCAAACCCAGCAGACAAAAGAAGCATATAGCGTGGTCATATGAACAAGTGTCACATGGACCTGACTTGATCATGAAGGGATAAAGCGAAAGGCACATCGGATATCAGACATCGGGATATCAGAGATTCCGGAGGCAAATGTTTCGAGCATGGGAAAATCGCGTCTGCTTGATTTCGATAAGAGCTGGAGATGCGTGGGGCCACCTGAAGCTGTCGGAGACGGGTATGATTTATAACAATAGGAGAATTTGTTGACAATTCAATGACTGGGACCCATTGGAGATCCTTTGAGCGTATGAGCTTGATGTTGGAATTGCCGAAAACCCGATGAGTGGTTTGATTAAGGTTATATAGTGTGGTTGTATGGTGAGGCTCTAGCGGAGGCTAACACGGGCGAATCCCATCGAAATCGAAATGCGATATTTTGTCAAGCGTTTTGGCACTTTTATATTTGCGAAACCCCGAACCCGATAAGGGATAAGGCCTGAGTCACGAGACAACGGTCACATCGGATAAGGCTTAGCTTGGAGGGCTAGAGCACATCGAGAGATGGGAAGCGGGATTTAGAAGGCATCGCCTGTTGGCAGCAAGTGGCGAAACTCCGATAGGAGTAGTCACGAGAGGGAAACGACCACGGGCTTGGCGCATGGTCATATGAGTCAGGGCTAGGCTCAGGAGGACTATACATTAAAAGGGTCCTTCGGAGATAGGGAATACGAGAGGATAGTAAACCTAGCCATCAAGAGTTGCGAAACTCTGAAACGGAGAATCGAAATAAGCGGAATGGAATTTTGGACCGCAGCGAAAAACCACAGAGCATCTGAAATTGAAAACTTTGTGAAGTTGAAATAACTTTCATTCTTGTTAGTATTAGTATGAATATGTGTGGTTATTCATGAAGTTTAATAGCCTAACAATTTGAATTGGATTACACAGAGAGTGTGTGTTCCGAGCCTAGCAGAGGCCAAAACTCCAGATAATCAACACCAAGTATGGAGTGTGGGAGAATGCCAATTATCCACACGAAATGGAAGATGATCAAGAGGGGAAAGGATGTTAACCAAAGGAATTGAAGGATCAGCACTCTAATGGGCATGGAGAAAGAGATGGGTAAGGAAGGACATATGATGAAAATCATTGAAGGGTTACAAAGAGAGGCTAAGGAGCGTCAAGATGATAGCCGAAAGCTCATGAAAGTCAGAGATCGGAAGGGGAAATTAAACTTAAGATTTATCTCTGCGAGCACGGAAAGAATAGAGAAGAAACTTGAGAAAGGAAGGGGCTTCGAGTCTGACGGAGAGTTCACCCGGAACTCATGAGAAAGAAAGCGAGGTCAAATAGGAGTGGTAGCCGACATCGCATTCGCTCCCAAGGACGTTCTGGCATTAAGACACACAACAGTTCAAACCCATCACCTACCAGAAAACAACAAAATGCGGAAGGGAGGAATTGAAAAGGAGAAATGAATAAAATTAAACCTCCAACATTTGATGGGGGAGCATAATAAGGAGGAAGATGTTGAAACATGTTTGCTTGGCATGAAGAAATATTTTCGGCTGCAGAATTATTCTACTCATGCGAGGGAAGAATTGCAATGTACCGGTTAAGAGAAGGAAAAGCATCCATGTGGTGGGATCGGTTTATACAGGTGCAACACATCAGAGAGAAGAAATAGGTCACTTGGAAGGAGTTTAGAGGTATTTCGAGAAGAAATACTGACTAAAAGATACTATAGCGTGATAGAAAGATGAAGGAGTTCTTGAACTCAAACTACGTGATATGACCATTGATGAGTATGAGCAGTTTTTACGGAACTCTTGAAGTATGTTCCATTCATCAAAACGAGGCTATCAAAATTCGAGGTATCGAGGTGGTACTGCTCCATTGGTGAAAAGATTCAATATGATAATCCCAAGACCATGGAGACCATAAGAAGAGTAATGCCTACTCTGAACAGCAGAGAAAATCTATCTTCGAGGAGAGGCTTGGGATACTTGAGAAGAGGATGTTTAAGAAAGAACAGAGGTAGTAGGGAGACAAGCCTTCCTTTTTGAGAAAGCGATTCTTGGGGAGACTGATCCAACTTTTAAAGAGCCCAGAAAATTTGAAGGGAATGAACAAATGTCAAGACCTCCAACCATGGAGTGTTGGGTTTGTAAAGGAGATCATAGGTTCATATTTTTTCCTCACAGAGGTGAAAAAGGTTGGGTTGTTCACAATGTACAATGTGTTGAGATAGTAGAGGACATGGGAATAATTGTATCTAGGATTTATGCAGCCCTGGAAAAAAATCAAGCATAATTTCAATCACACATGATTGAAGTGGAAGGTATGATCAACAACCAACCACTTGTTATTTTGATTGATTCGGGGGCTAGACATAGTTATGTAGACCCTAGGGTGGTGAAAGTTTGCATCTAATGAGGCAAACATGAAGTCTTGGTTAGTGCAGTTAAACACAGGGACCAAGAGGAAGGTCCTTGAATTGGTTAAGTCATGTTAGAGTGGACATAGAAAGAATGAAGCACTAAGGATAGGTGGATATTCTGCCTTTAGGTTCATATAATTGCCTAATTAGGATGGGGTGGTTGGACCAACACCATGCCCATATGGATTGCGAAAAACAAAGAGATTTACATGTCGAGCGAAGTCAATTAATAGTCGGAATTCAGTCACCATTGAGCATTGAAATTTCAACTATATGTATTTGAAGAAATGTTACGAAAAAGGTTGTGAGTTATTTGCTTGAGTGGAAGGAAGAGAGTATTCCAAGATGTGGTCTCAAATATGGGAGAAGATATGGGGGCTCAAAGTATTGAGCGTGTTTTGAGTGCTGGACTACCTCAAAGAGGACATCAATTTTTCTATAAATCTGATGCACACGGAACTCAAGTTCAAAGGCTCCTTATAGAATGAGCACGAGGAGTTGAAGGAGTTGCAATTTCGCAGCTCAAAGAGCCTGTTAAAGGGTATATTAGTCAGTGTCACCATAGAGAACCCCAGTCCTATTTGTGAAGAAGAAAGATGGAATGATGATATTGTGCATTGATTTTCGGTAGGCTGAATAAAATGACGTTTAAAAACAAATACCCTCTACCAAGGATTGATGATCTTTTGATAAATTGAAGGATGAAAGTATTTTGAAAATAGATCGTGATGGGTATCACCAAGTGAGGATAAGAGATGAAGACATGACAAGACTGCCTTCCGAACAAGGAACGGTCATTACGAGTTCTTGTGGTGTCGTTTAGGTTGTCAAATGCACACATTGTCTTCATGTGTTTAATGAATGGAGTGTTGAGAGAATTATCAGACAAGTTTTCCTTAGTCTTCTTGGGCCGATATCTTGAGGTAGCCTCAAGGCGAGGAGGAAGAACACGAACAACATCTTAGAATGAATGCTTGCGGTGTTGAGAACACAGAGATGTATGCAAATTGAGCAAGTGATCATTTGATAAAGAACAAATCCATTATCACGGGACACATTACTTATATATCCGAGGAAGGGATTGTTGTGGATCATGAAAAGTCTGAGAACCATTCAAAAGAGTGGCAGTATAGAAAATGTGGCCGAAGTTAGATCGCTTTATGGAGTGCGAGGTTATTATAGGAGATTCATAGCCCGATTTTCAAAAGGATGGCTCATGCTATCACTTCCTTGCAAAGAGAAGGAGAGAAGTTTCAGTGGAATGAACAATGTGAGAACAACTTCCGCAATTGAAACGCTACTCACTGAACTCCAATCACGAAGATTGTTGATCAAGTAAGGATTATGTAGTATGCGCAGATGCATGTAAGGAAGGAGAGTTCTACCGACCAAGAGAAGTTCCTGTAGTTTGCTATGAATCACCGAGAAAATTTGAAAAGAGCATGAAAAAATTATACCCTCATGATTTGGTAGCTTGTGATTTGCATCCTTCTTTGAAAATGGAGACATTATCTCATGGGCAAGAAATTCCGAATTAGAACATACCACAACAGGTCACAGAAATATTTATTTGATCAGCCAACCTTAAATGCCGGACAAATTAGATGATTTGAAATATGCAATGTGAATGACTTTGTCTCAGCGGGTATATCAAAGGGAAAGACAACAAGGTGGTTAATGCACTCGTGAGAAAAGTGCATAATTACATGCTACAACCATTATGTCTGGGCGGGTGAAGCGAAATTCTTGGCTGCAGAATGTTGATTTAGGTATCAAAGATTAGTAGCAAAATACTGACAACATGAAAGCATAAAACCAAGTAAAGTTATACCTTGGGAACTGAAGATTTACTTCTGTACAAAAAAGCGGGGTGTATACATATGTGGAAAATTGGTGGCAATTCTAAAGAGAAATGCATAATGTGACTTATGTTGGTCATCCACGAGGGTATCAAAAGGCCCCATGCTTGACGATCAGCTAATATTTTGGTGGTGAAGAAATTGCTGAATACATGCGCCAAATGTATGGAATGTCTGAAGGTTGAAACCTGAGACACTTGTAGGGTTGTTGCAACCTTACCTATTCACGAGTGGAAATGGGATGTGGTAACCATGGATTTTTATCACAGGATTTCGAACAAACAAGAAACATGATTCAATCATGGTGAAATTGTGGTGGACAAGCTTACTAAAGAAATTTTGCCCTTTTATTCGAAACCACTTACGAAGCGGCGGATGTTGGCGATATCTTTTTAAAAGAGAGTTCCACGCTTGCATGGAATTCCCAAAAAGGATTGTGTCTGATAGGGACCCAAATTCGCGAATTTCTAGGGGCTGTTCCGAGTTGAGGAACAAATCGAACTTTAGTGCGGTATATCATCCCACAGTTTGATGGGCCAGGAGACGAGAGAGAAGATTGAGCGAGTAATAGAAGATATCTGCGAGAATGTATGTGATGGATAAACCATCAGGTGGGAAGACTACACTGCATTTGGTAGAATTTGCTTACAATAATGGGTACCATGCATCTGAAGATGATCCCATTCGAAACGCTTTATGGAAGAAAGTGCAACCTCCGGTGGTTTGGGATAATCTTGCTGACATAACAGTAGTTGGACTGAACTACTCAAAGAGATGGAAGATGGATGATCAAAATCAAAGGAAATTTGAAAGTTGCCGGACAAGCCCGAGAAAAGTTACGTTGATAGTAACAGAACCAATAGAGAATTCCAAGTGGGTGAACATGTTTTTCACAAAGTGAAAACTAGCGAGTTCAGAATTGGGAGGTTAAGCCAAGTTGACAAGATTTTGTGGGCCATTTGAGATCTGGGAAAGGATTGGGCGATTGCATACATGCTTGCATTCACTGCATCTATGACTATACATAATGTGTTTCATGTTTCCACTATTTGAAAGAAATATGTACGATGCTAATCATGTTATCGATTGGGCTGTGATTCAAGTGGAACCAGAAGGTGTCCTATAGAATCTGTCGCATGTGGACGAGGAAAACAAAGCGACTCGGAATGAGGCTATAGGGTTTTGTAAAGGTCAGTGGACTGAGTGCAGTCCTGAAAGGCGCAACATGGGAGCATAGAGAAGTTATCTTGGTGTTGCATCTTTTAGAAAATTTTGAAAAGGACCACCTTGACGTGTAAAGTTGCACCAGACCCGGTGCAAAAATAAAGGGAGGATTGGTGTCCCCAAAGGAACCCGTTAGAGATCATGTTATATGCGAAGAATTGTAAATATGTTCTATAAGTGGGTGAGACAAGTTTTGTATAGCGTGGAAATATAATTTTAGTGGAAGCCGGGAGCCTAAGTGTTGAAGGCCTGGAGCCTGTGATATACTTGTATTTATGTAGGTCAATTAATAAAATAAATACCGCCGGTCTGTAGACCGACCGCGATGAAAGAGTGATGGGGGCCGGAGCGTCCATAGAATGGAGCAGGGATCGGTGGAAGATTGGGAAGGGGTTGAGTAAGGAGCCTAGGGGCTAAGCCTAGGGGGCTTAGGCTTTTGGAATAATATTATTATTGTTCCTAAATATCCATGTGCACACTATTTTATCCTAAGTCCTTTTGAAGGGACCAGGTGAATTCCCAAGTGGTGGGAGAGTGGATACGGATGGTATGCATCACGGTTCAAGGTGTGAGTGTCAACCACGGGTGCATGCAAATATAAACTAGGCGAGCGATTGGGTGGGGGGGCTCCTCCATTTCTGAACTGAACCTCTGTGCGTGAAACGGTACGACCTATGTCGGATATCCTAATTCATCTCGAAAACCATTAGCGGTGTTTGCACGAGGAAAACCGTGGAATACCCTATCCAGAGCTAAGAGTGCATTACATTGCAAACGGCTTAGGAATGCATTCTGAACGGAGATTCCCAAGTGTTGAACTTCGAGGTGAAAGCATCCATTTGTGATTGAAAGGAAAATTGATCGCTTGTCGTGAAGCTTGCTCGAAATCATCACCGTGAGATCATCCACAGTGATTACCGAGCGGTTGGTGAAGCATGCAATGCAGCGTTTCGTAGTTGTCATGGCTGCTTGCGTGGTACTAGGCGTGTGAGGCTTGTTGGCTGTGGCGACCCCTCCGAGGGTGAGGGAGTCTGTGAGAGGGAGAGAGAGAGAGGACTCACAGGAAGGAACCACAACAGAGCGCCACTTAGAGCGAGGAGAATTCCGATTAGAGCATGTTCTGTAACCCGAGGTAGGAGGCGGTGAAGGACTGTATATGTGACAGAGAAGGTGCACTATCTTGGGGTGGAACAAGCATGTGTGGAATGAGGGTCTATGTGCAGTAAGCATGGGAGATTCCTAGGAGAACTACTTCACGAGGTGAATGTAAGAATGTGTTATCTTCCGTAACCTCGGCCCTAGCCTAGGATTCTTGCCTTGAGGTGGAATTGGTCCCTAGCTTCGAGGGTGACCCTCTTGTTGGTGATGAGCGATGTGATTTAAAATTTTGTGAGTTCGTGGAAAGGTACTCTTGGTTGGTGATTTCTCGACTGATAAAAAGATAAGTATTACGAGTTATGAACACTTTTATTTGGCATGATTTTGTTGTTCATGTATCATGTTTTTCCGCTATGTAAATGAATTAATGAGTGTTATGGAATGTTTAATTATAGCGGTACCCATATATTTTACTCTGAGTTTTTAGTGTGTTTAATTGTGTTAAAATAATTTTCTTATGATTTCAGTACGTATTATGTAATCATTCATGTATATAATGTTAACTGAGAGGTTTGGAAACGTTGGTAGTGAAAGGGTACACTACACCAGTCCACAGTTAAATACATGAATATATAAATAAAAGGGACTTGTTCAATAAAACAAATACAAAGAAAAAGGATTAAGGGTAGTAAGAAACAATGTTGAGATTGGTAACTCAATCCTAAGCTCCCTCGAGAAGGAATTTAGAAAGGAAAAACCCTAGCTAAATAAAGCTAGATGAATAATTAAATCAATAGCAAGAACGATGCATGTCTATGAAATTCATCACATGAACCAGTTCATTTCCCCTTTCATTGTATTAATCATTATTATTACCTTGTCTTTCACCTATATACTTGGGAAGTATGAGTGTCCTAATATTTGACTCATGTATAAGGGTCTACATTCTACCCCTTGGTAAGATGTATGAAAGTAATAAAACTAACCCCTTTGTTATGATGTGTTGAGGATGTCACTAGTGCACCAATTAATGGCTTGAAGGATGTAACAAGGTGCTACCAATTAATGGCTTGAAGAATGTCACCAAGTGCTACCAATCCTCCCTTACAATCTTGAAGAAATTCTTCAAAACCTAGATGTTGCTTGAGAGACAATCCTTTGGCTACCTTTCAACATCATTCTTTATAAACCCTAGACTTTGCATTCAAGTTAAGTGGCTAATCCATGGCCCTCTAAGACATTGGTTTTGAGGGGGAAAAACCCTGTTGCAATAAGTCAAATGAAAAATATTGCATGGTCATTCAAGTGAGTCTTGATGAATATTCAAGAGACAAAGAGGGAAGAACTTGCTCTTCTTCTTCACTCGGAGAACCTTAATCACTTTCCTTTTCCCAAAGACCCTTCTTCACCTGGAGAGCCAACTATATTGTTGGTGCTTGGGCCTCACTTTTGATCTCCTTGGGGTTAGGCCCCATAATGCAAGTCAACATTTTACCCATTTACCATCCATGAAACATGGGGAAATTACTTTCGGAGGACTGAGTAGGGTTTCCTTACCAAAAAATATGATATAATTATAATCATTGTAATGGTAATCAAATAACATTATGGTTAAGAGGTTAAAACATGTATTATGAGATAGAAAAGGACCTTTTGGTTCATTGTTCCATAGAAGACATTCTACAAAATATCATAGCGCCACTTATGATGCATGGAGTAAACAATTATGAAGAAGGATTGAAGAAAGATCAATAGATTGAGACTAATATGGAGTGGTCACTCTCGTCCAATAATAGAAAGTTAGAAGGAAAAATAGAAAGAATGAAAAACTCCATCCAAGACCTAGTCTTTCAGACGAGGAAGAGATTCTTTATCATGCTAACTCAACATCGTATTGAAAATGAGAATGAGGATGGGTCAACCCGATTGATATCTATGTTGATGCAACGATGGATTTTTATGTACTCTACTAGGGCATGGAAATGTTTTCCTTCAAGTGATTTAAAGTATCATTTTCTTAAAATGATTTTTAGATATTAAAATAATAATAATGGTAATTTTTTATCATTAAAGGTTCAAGATAACAAATAACTTTTTTTATCATTAAAGGTTCAAGATAACAAATAACTTATCCTATATAATTAGTTTGTTCTAATTATTTTATGAATGGTTGGAAATTTCTTTCCTTAAATTCATCCATCAACTCTCTAAAAACAAAAAAGATTATAAAATTAATCTTTATCATGCAAAGATAACAAACTCTTAGGTAAAGATATCTTTATATCTACTCAATGAAGGATGTCAATTGATTTCCTTTGATTCATTGAACTTAGAGAAGCATTATTCACTACAATCCAAGTGGGAAAAATGTGCCATGTCCAAAGGAAACAATATGAACTAAAATGGAAAAAAGTTTGAGGTTAGATGTCTAATAGCTAACTATTTGTTAATTTCCATCCTCCAATCTTAAAATTAAAAATATCGTTCTTAATCAAGATATTTTAACCAACTAGAAGTTTACATTGTACACATATTTTGTTTTCTTTGATCCCTCTTAGTGCTTAATAGATCCAGGGTTGAGAAAAAAAAAACCATGTTTCCTTCATGGTCCAAGACAATAAATCACCTATCTTGGCAAATGCTTATAACTCCACCATGAATTGAGTGATATGTTAGGGGATATGTTGGAAGTGCATCCAAACAAGACACCCATTAATATTGAACTACCTCCATATGGTTCTTCCTTTGGAAAAATTACCTAATGAATGTAACAACAGTTTGAATGGACGAAGGAACATTCCCAAGTGGAAGCATAGAATTCCCGTAGGCCGTCAGATTCAGCCAACTAGCGAGGAGGATAAGGCTGAAGAGTTCTCAACGTGTGAAATCCCAAGGGGGTTCATGACCATTGGATCTAAACCAACGAGGATCATTGATTTTTGGTCAGGCGGATTTTGGGATTTAGCCAACGGGAATTACAAAAGGAAACTTCCCCAAAGTCTCGAAAGGCGAATTGTTGATTCACAGGGAGAGATCTGGACCGTAGAATCCAGGTGCATTGTGGCTATCGATTCCATTTCATAAAATCGGGATCGAGAGATAGAGGAAGAGAGGAGCAACTATTGGTTGGTTCATCGACATGTGAAATCCCGAAATAGTCGGTTGGGACCCAGTACCTAGTGGAGGACCACATCAGACACATGAGCGAGAGGGTTGGTGCTTAGTGGGCCCTTGTCAAAGTTTGGGTTTTGGGTTGTGGTTACTCCATGAAATCGTGCGGACAAGGAGTTAGTGCTCGGTGCTAATTTCGCACAGGGGCTAGTGTGAGTAAGGACCTGTGTTGGATTTTAATAGAGGGTCTCGACAGTGGACTTGAAGAATCATTTCGGTTCAGGGAAGAGTGAAAGATCCGAATACTAGGAGGTTAGGGGGATCTATGGAGGTGGGGTCTACGTCATGTGGTATCAGAGCCTACAATAATTTTTTTTCTGTAGGTGAAAAGGAGATAGAAGGTAAGTTGTGATTTAAATTCTATGAGGGACATATTTGAACAATGTCTCTAAGAAGGAGAGAAAGAGTTATGCTTGATCCAACCGTCACTACTATAAATGGACAGAATTTATGACGCCCTATTGTCGTAACCATGACATTTGACATCGCTCAACCGCTGCTTATGCGGGCTCAATAGGCGTTGAAAAATCTCTCGTGGTTTTTTCGACATTGGACGATCGTCGGTATTTTGACTCCTCTAACGTCTGATGACCGATGGCCTTTAAAAATTTAATTTCAAAGGACAAATGGAAAACTATCGACGACGTATGTCGATCTATTGACGAATATTCCGACGCTATCCCACCGAAACGACCGACGAGTGTGTTGTGTTAGAAAAACAGGACCACGGAGCAATAAAATAAAACAAATGCAGAAACAAAACACATAAGATACACAATACAAGAGAGACACAGATTTATGTGGTTCACCCAGTGTGGGCTACATCCACAAGAGAAATTGCCAGGTCCTTTCTTTATTATTATCTAGCAAAATAAAGGGATACAACCTACAACAAAACCCGCTATAACTTCCTCTTCTTTCTCTCACAATCTCCTCTCTCAGAATACAATACTCACCAACATACATAGCCGCAATACATTTCCCTCATAAAAAAGAGGGTTTCCTTCTAGGGAAAAAAACCCTAACATAATCTCTATCGTTAGATCTGTGACCTTATAATGAACGGTCCAGATTTACAATGAAATTACAATATACTTTTACAAGGCAATTTTTACTTCGGGGGACGCTGCCCTCAAACAATCGCTGGGGGCCTGCTTGGTTGGTTGGAGGACCACATCAGACACATGAGCGAGAGGGTTGGTTCTTAGTGGGCCCTTGTCAAAGTTTGGGTTTCGAGATTTGAAATGTTGGGGCATTTTATACCAATATCCACGAAATTGCGAAGTGTGAATCACTATTGTTTTGGGTCGTGGTTACTCCCATGATTGTGCGGACAAGGAGTTAATGCTCGGTGCTAATTTCGCACAGGGGCTAGTGTGAGTAAGGACCTGTGTCGCATTTTAATAGAGGGTCTCGGCAGTGGACTTGAAGAATCTTTTCGGTTCAGGGAAGAGTGAAAGATATGAATACTGGGAGGTTAGGGGGATCTATAGAGGTGGGGTCTACTTCATGTGGTATCAGAGCCTACAATATTTTTTTTTGTAGGTGAAAAGGAGATAGAAGGTAAGTTGTGATTTAAATTCTGTGAGGGACATATTTGAACAATGTCTCTAAGAAGGAGAGAAAGAGTTATTCCCGATCCAGCCGTCACTACTATAAATGGACAAAATTTCTAACGCCCTATTGTCGTACCCATGACATTTGACATCGCTCAACCGCTACTTATGAGGCCTCAATAGGCGTCGAAAAATCTCTCGTGGTTTTTTCAACATTGGATGATCGTCGGTATTCTGACTCCTCTAATGTCTGACGACCGATGGCCTTTAAAAATTTAATTTCAAAGGACAACTGGAAAACTATCGATGACGTCTGTCGGTCTATTGACGAATATTCCGACGCTATCCCACCGACACGACCGACGAGTGTGCTGTGTTAGAAAAATAGGACCACTGAGAAATAAAATAAAACAAATGCAGAAACAAAACACATAAGATACACAATACAAGAGAGACACTGATTTATGTGGTTCACCCAGTGTGGGCTACATCCACCAGAGAAATTGCCAGGTCCTTTCTTTATTATTATCCAGCAAAATAAAGGGATACAACCTACAACAAAACCTGTTGTAACTTCCTCTTCTTTCTCTCACAATCTCCTCTCTCAGAATACAATACTCACCAACATACATAGCCGCAATAAATTTCCCTCATAAAAACGAGGGTTTCCTTCTAGGGAAAAAAACCCTAACATAATCTCTATCGTTAGATCTGTGACCTTATAATGAACGGTCCAGATTTACAATGAAATTACAATATACTTTTACAAGGCAGTTTTTACTTCGGGGGCTTCGCCCCCAAACCCCCATTGGGGGACGCTGCCCTCAAACACCCGTTGGGGGCCTGCTTGCCCCTAGACCTCCCATCCGAGGGGATATCCCCCTCGGACCCTGTAGAGGGGGTACCCCCCCTCTGCACTCCCCGACGTGGGAGAGTGTACATACTTCTAGGGTGTAAATACTTCATGGGGTATAAACATGGCTGAAAGTAAAAGACCTCTAAATCAGGAAGATAATCAGGCTCCACAACCAACATGTTGTAGTTCTGATGCTTTTCTGGGAGCATTTCCCGTCATAAGTCCGACCTATAGTAGTCGGAAGACTAATGGACCTGAATATTTAAAAAGAAAAAAAAAATTGAAAAGAGGCGAGGCATTATTTTTCTCAAGTTCATAAAAGGCACAGAAGGTTTCTTCAACACTGACCAACCCATTCCGGTTGCCAAATTCTACAAGATCCCAGAGAAAATCATCGGTTGGCTCAAGCTTCAACAAAGGCAGAGATTGATTGGTTGTTGCAATTGGAAATGGGGCAAAGAAATGGCATGGAATTTATCAAAATATGATTCTATCAAGTAATAGGGCAAAGAAATGGCATGGAATTTATCAACATTAGTCCCTCATGGCCAAATAAATGTATTGTCCATGTTCATACCAAACCAAAATTTATTCACTTGTAGCATCTATGGGATTCACAAAATGGGTTTAGTAACTCTAATCATCTAGTCATACCATTTGTTGAAAGTGGCCTCATTGAATGCAAAATTCTTAGTGTCCTTCCAACTCTTCCAAGCATCAAATTTCAATTCACTTGTCTTGTATAGGTCTCAGCCATGGACTCTTAGGCTTAAAGTGCTTCAAAACCTGCATACAACAATGACCAAATTACTTCAATTGTCACTAAACAACTTCAATAGCTAAATAGTGTCTAACTTTCAATAGCTAATTAAATAACTTATTAGTATTTAAACAAATACATATCGATCCTTATGGGTATGGGGAACAATATAACATCCCAGAAATTGTACAAAAAATTGCAATGGAGGCCAATTCAGATTTTGTTGGAATTGCATATTTAGCCCCAGGAGAATCAAAACAATGTTTAGTATAAAATAGAAATAAACGCACTGCAACTTGATAGCCTTTTGATCCCAAATCCACTTTTCTGTGAGTCGATATTAAAACTCTCGGACGGGACTGCCAATGACAAACATAAGAGGATTTAAAAGATAAATAAAAAATAAGG
>SNQJ01S0106766.1:0-20417 GCA_010110895.2 Picea sitchensis | reverse complement strand
ATGATGATGGTATATGTTTGATTTATTTGGAAGAAATATGTGGGAAATCTTATGTCTAGGTTTGAAATAATATGAGCATGACATTATTTGATTTTCTTGTCATTTAAATGTTATGTTTTATTTATTATGATTATAAAGAAGAAGATATAAGGGTATTAATGTAGTAATAAGGGGATTAATATAGTCATAGGGGATTAATACAATCATAAGGGGATTAATGGAGTCATAAAGGGTCTAATTTGGATTTTTAAGGTTGTTACAAGCTCCAAGATCTCACAATTCATGGTAGTTTTGGTTTTTCAACTGCACTTGGTGGTGGATCTTGTTTACTTGAGTTCTTTCTCCTAACTCGGGAACCTTAGAAATGCTATGTTTAATTTTTTTTCTCTCACTTTGGAAACCCTAAAAGGTCAATTATATTATATCTTCCTATTATATCCTCATAAAAGAGCCAACAACGCAATTCGCATGTTACCAAGAACTTTCCAAATGAAAGGGCCTTGCAAGGAAGCCACAATGATCACCCAAACTACAAGATGAGTGGATACGAGTTATATTTCAAAGTGCCTCCCAAGATGGGCTTCACTACCGCTTACTGCTCATGTTCTACCGAGCAACGTGTGATAACAAGCCGAAAACTGACCAACCCTGCAAATGGCCCTAAGCCAATCTTCGAGTGGACACGGTAGGCACCTCCATTTTATCACTCACATCACCCCTCGCAGGAAATGTCAAATCCAACAAAAAAAAAAACAAAGAGTCGGGGACACAACTCATATGGGAAAAAACTCGGGGTTCCACAAAAGGCAACACTAGGCGAGTTAGCAAGAGGGGTGCCCACATGAGAAATCATAACGAAAACAAGTTAGAGCACGTAGAGGAAAAACTCAAGTTCACAAGAGGGGCACCCAACCAAGAAATCCGAAGAGCCAATGACACAGGTGTGGTGGGAAAAAAACTTGGGGTTTCCTGAATGCAATAAGGAGTCCAAATTTATTCATTCATTTTCCAAATCAAAACTCTCGGAATGAAATTACTCACCATTCTTTGTTCCTTGTGAATATTTGCTCGAGGTTGAGGTCTCTATCTCCTTGCGTACGTAGTGGCTCGAGGTATATGTCTCCTTGCACCGTAGTGGCCAAGTTCACTTTCTCATCGCGCTACAGTGGCCAAGGTCACTTTCTCCTTGCAACACAGTGGTGAGGTGACAATCACTGACGATATTTCGGGGGTTGGAATGGCTCCGATACTGAGATACGAAGGTCCCGAAACCCTGAATGGATCCTGAAGCAAAGACCTTTGAAATGGGCACGGGAAATTAGGCAAGAGTGAAAAACCTGTGTTTCATGGACTTGTTAATATCTAAACTCCTTCAAGTCAAACATTCGACTCCTGTGTCCCTGTGGAAGCCTACTTATGTATTAGGTTTTCAAAATAAATATAAATAATGAATGGTTGTGAGAAGATCATGTATCCACAAATTTATTTGATTAAAGGTTGGAGGATTAGCACTAAGTAATATTGGTCTAATAGCGAAATATTTATACACCCAAGTTTTCACTCTTCAAATTATTTCCTAGGCACAAGTTCTAGGCATGGACTTAATAAATATAAAGGCTCTATAATTTGATGTCCTATTATTCATCAATTTTCACTTGCTTTCTAGATGGTTGAAGAATTGAATAGGCCTTTGCATGACATAGATATTATAACATTTCTTCAAATTCTTCCCCTAACACAAGATTTAGCACCAACTTGATAAATATAAAGGTTCTTTAATTTTATATCCTATTATTTCTAAATTTTAAGGTTAGGTATGACTTGATATAGTCCTAAGGTTTAAGATATGGATTGTAAATTAGTGGAATTAATTTTGTATTTTGTGTCCTTAAGTTTATTTTATATGAAATAATACCGAGCCAACCTATCCCCTTAAAAAAAGTGATGGGTGACGAGCCTGGTAATTTACCTGTTTTTCTCATCAATTTTTCCTCTTTTCATTCCTAAATTTGAGCCTTTCACCTTTCACCTTATGTCTTTTTAATTAAATTCATGCATCATATGACCCTTGGGATGTTACACATTTATGCTGCGAATTTCATGTCTAAATGAATTATTTTTCTAGATAAGAGGGTAGAATTCATGAATTTGTGTGTTGGAACGATGATTAGAAATTATGTTCGATGTTACCTATTGGTTCCAATTGTTGATATGAATGAATATTTTTTACAGTTAGGAGAGTTACAATCAGCTTTGTCATCTTATAACATGATATGAGTTTCTCATCAACATTTTGATATGTTTTTTTTACCAGATCAACTGATGGACATGGGGAAGTTGTTGTCAAATTCCACAAAAATGTCAATGAAACCTTCTCTTCTACATGTTGATGAGTTGACATGATGCTTTGGAGGAAAATTATTTTTGTATGCACACGTTTCAAAAGAAGGTTAAATATTTTCATATGTAACTCTCCTAGAATTATAGTAGTGCATATCTCTAGGATAATGCCAACAAATTTGGGATAGTTGAAGCATTATGTATCTTATAGAATTGTTTCCTAATTTGATGAATGGATTACTCCTTTTCTCTACGTGATTGTAAAGAAAATCATTTAAGGAGATAAAGGGGAAAATTAGTTAGATGCTAGTTATCCTTCCTAGAATAGGGTAACCACCCAAAAACCTTTTGATAGATGATTTAAATCAACATTTTTAAGAACTACCTTGGCTCCTCAAAGTTAATATCCAAATCCATTGTTGAAATTACAATATTAGAACTTAATATCCAATTATCTTTCTTCAGATATTCGACATACAAGTTCGTTGGATATCCACTGCGGATTCTGACAAACACACATCGAATATCTTGTTTCTCTCTTAGATATTTGACATGTAGTTACGTTGGACTTATGCCGCATATGCATTGGAAATAATGGTTGATTTCAACAAGGTTTTGGTTCTTATGGATATCGGTAGACCGATGACAGGGTGTCGGATATCCGATGGAAATATGTTTGTTGGATTATCTGATGCAGGAGCATCGCCAGTTCTTCAAGCGAGCCAGCGCGGAGGCCGGAGACAGCTGGATAAGGCAACACGGAATTTTGAAAACACCTTGATATTGTTGCGCAAACATTAATGTTTTAATTTAATGAAGCGCACTTTGTGTATTGTAATGGACCTTGAGCGGATAGCTCTCGTCCTTAGGTAGATAGACGACATTTATTTTAGTTAATGCTGGTAGGTAGATTTTAATTATAGATTTGATAGTTTAGAGTTCGAGAGGGAAAACGGATATAGACAACCTCATTGGACATTGTAAAAGAATTATTCAAGCATTCAGGAAGAGAAGAGCATGCAGAGAATTGTATGAAGAACACCCATGTACATATATTGAATTTATAGAAGAAGGCTTTGATTCAATCTCATGGTTTGTGTTGTTTTCTCTGTGTATATATATTATGCTCATGGATGTTTGCTTCCTGTCATACATTTGCTTTTATATGTTGTGTATGTGATTTCATGGTGAACTTGAAGTCTGAAGGAAAGAAGGAATTAGTTTCAATTGTTTCTCTATTCTGAGCCAGAGGATTCCTACAAGGAGTGCAGTTGAATTTGTCCTCAAGGAGTACGTTGACAGAGGGCTTCAGATAGAAGTAACTTTTGTCCTAAGTTCCTAGAAGTGTAGATTGGGCACCGAAGCTGTGCAAGGAGTGCACAGGCCAAGAAAAAATTCTCAGAGTGCGACTCTGAGCAAAGTATTGAACGACTGCTGCTGCAGGAGTGCGCAGGGTCAAGAGAGTTCAACAATTGGACAAAGTTGAATATTTTCCGCAAGGAGTGCAAGAAAGGGAGTTCTTGCCAAGGACTTAAGGTCAAAGCAAATCTCAAGAGGGATAGGTATTCAAAGTTGTTGAAGAACAGTGGAGCTCAGTTGCGCGAGCAGGCCAAAGGGAAGCATCGCAGGTTAGCAAGAGGGCAGGGGGACGATTCTCAATAGGGAGGCACTTTCGTCAAATTGCATGTTATCTGCGCAAGCGTGAGGAGGTTCGAAGCTCAAGAGGGAGCATAACCATCGATCTGAGGCAGAGGGAGCCGTCGGATCTGCGCATGACATCGCATATCGGGTAATCACGAATTGAAGTTCCAAGAGAGTGCAACAGAGATCACGATATCACAAATAGCGATATCCCGATAGGAGCCGAACTGTTGATCGTGTGGGGCGTGTGTCAAGAGATCCCAGGGAGTCAGGGTTCGGAGAATCAGGGTCTTCGATGACAGAGGACGCTTGCATGTTGGATTCGTGATCCGCGATATCCCGATGGTGATGTGGTAGTGTGGGACCACTAGAGCTAGTGGAGTATAGTTGGCATCGTATCGGGGATCGGGAAAAGATAAGTCCCGAGTCCATCGACATCAAGAATCGCGATTCCGTGAGTTCCAAAATCCTAATAGAAGGGTAGAAGGTGAATAAGGCAAGTCCACACGTGTATAGTGAAATCGGTACATCGGGATTCGGAGGTTGGAGCTTCGAATTGTTGACATCACAAATAGTGATTTCCCGATAGGGAGAACTCCGATAGCAAGGGGGGGGAAGTCAACGATTGACCAAAGCCATCGGGTCTTGGGAATTTGAGGACCCAAATATAGATCGCGAACTCGCAAAGCTGCGAGTTCTGATTCCTCGATAAGCAATGGAAGAGGAGTCGTGCGAACAGAACTGTGGGTGCAGATTTCTCGAAAGGGAAATAGAAGAGCCTTGAGTTCTTCAGGCCAAAGAGAAAGAAGGTCCTGAGGAGAGCGGACGTGTCGCAGGTGGCGCGTTAGCACCAGTTTGGTATTAGAGCGAGAATATCTTTGCTTTCTGTAGAAGAGAAGGAGTATATTTTCCATGCCGCCGAGGAGAGAAAGGAAGTCACCTGATCCCGAGGATAGGGAGGTGCGAAGAAGAGGTAGGCCGGCAGGAAATCCAGAAATGGAAAGGCAGATGAGAAATCTCCGAGCAAGGCTTGAAGAGATGGAGACAGCTCAGAGACGCGGAGTTGGTGCAGGGGATCTTAGTGATTCCAAAGTTGAAGAGGAATATGGACATGAAGAAGAGGTCACAACAGAGGATGCATCAACCGAGCAGTTGATCAAAAAATTTCCAGAATGGGTGCGAAGGCGAAAATGGACATTCCAACTTATGAAGGGAGTCTAGATGCACAAGAGCTATTGGATTGGATTCGAGCTCTTGATTCCTACTTCGATTATGAGGATATCGAAGAGGATAAGAAGGTCATACATGATGTTATGCGCCTGAAAGGACATGCAGCATTGTGGTGGGACGAGCTACAGGCTGACAGACGCTGCAAAGGAAAGCAAAAGATAAAAAGCTGGGACTGAATGATCGCTAAGATGAAGGTGAAGTTCATCCTAAGGGATTACCAAATCACTCTGTTCAGGAGAATGCAGAACCTGAGACAGAAACTGATGACAGTGAAAGAATACATTGAGGAATTCTATCGACTTAACATCAAAGTAGGTCATCGGGAGAGCGATGATGAGAAGGTTTCCAGATATCTGAATGGTCTGAGATATGACATTCAGGATGAATTGAGTATGGTTTCCATCAGGATGGTGGAGGATGCTTACCAGATGGCTCTGAAATCCGAAGAAAAGTTGAGCCGTAAGCAAGGTCAACGAGGGAGAGGCAAAATTCAGCCCAGAGGCAAGGCAGTTGCCCAGGAGAAATTCTAGAAGCCTAAGGAGGAATGGAAGAAGCCTCAAGGTAGAGTAGAAAGGGGTGGTACCTCACAGAAAGGACCATACATTGAACAGAGAGGGTAACATACAGAACAGAGAGGAGAGTATGCTGACGCAAACACTTTTACTTGTACCAGAGGTAGAGGAAGAGGCCGAGGTGGAGTTATCACATGTTTCACATGTGGGAAGAATGGGCACAGGTCATTTGAGTGTCCATAGAAAAAGAAGGACATCGGAGAAGCTCACATCACTGAAGCACAGAGGTGGGATGCTGAGACTGAAGATGCAGAAGGTGGAAGATCGCTTGGGATGCATAAAGTCCTTTTAACACCTGAGAAGGAGGTAGAAAGTCTAGTTCAAAGGACCAGACTGTTTAGAACAGCTTGCAAGACCAAGGACAGGGTATGCAAGGTTATTGTGGATAGATGTAGCACAGATAATCTCATTTCAACCGAGATGGTGGAAAATTTAGAGCTGGAGACGACTGATCATCCTAGTCCATATAGAGTTTCATGGCTACAGAAGGGACATCAGGTGAGTGTCACTAAACAGTGTTTAGTTGAATTCAAGATAGGTGGATATAATGATAAAGTACTCTGTGATGTCATTCCCATGGATGTATGTCACTTATTACTGGGTAGACCATGGCAATATGATAGAAATGTGGTTCATGATGGGAGAATGAACACATATACTTTAAAGAAGGATGGAAGGACACACAGGTTGCTTCCGATAAAGGATAAAGAGGTGAAGTCGGAATTAAGCAACACAATACTTCTCATGAGTGGGAAGGAACTTATCACAGAGATGGAGAAGAAGGAAGATCCACAATTCTTTGTGGTCAAAAAACTGAGGATTGTTCTGACTAGCACAAGAGTGGACGACTTGCCAGATGAGGTTCAGGAACTGCTGGAAGAGTTCGTTGACATCATAGTGGACGAATTACCTCATTCATTGCCACCAATGAGGAGTGTGAGTCATCATATAGACCTCATACCAGGAGCAATTTTACCAAGCAAAGCTGCGTACAGATTGACGCCGCAGGAAAATGAGGAGGTCAAAAGACAGGTCCAAGATTTGTTCGACAAAGGATTGGTCAGAGAAAGCTTGAGTCTGTGTGTTGTTCCGACAATACTTAGTCCAAAGAAAGATGGAGGCTGGAGAATGTGCACTAATTCCAGGGCCATTAACAAGATAACCATCAGGTATAGATTTCCATTGCCGAGAATGGATGATCTGATGGATTGCCTGAGTGGGGCAAAGTATTTTTCAAAGATAGATTTGAAGAGCGGATATCATCAGATTCGCATGAGAGAAGGTGATGAGTGGAAGACAGCCTTCAAGACTAACGAAGGATTGTACGAATGGATAGTCATGCCGTTTGGCTTGACGAATGCGCCAAGTACTTTTATGAGACTGATGAATGAAGTCCTGAGGGAATTCATCGGGAAATTTGTCATTGTTTATTTGGATGACATACTGATTTACAGTAAATTAAAGGCTGAACATTTGAAGCATTTGGCCATTGTGATGAAGAAGCTACAACAGGAGAAGTTGTTGATCAACATGAAGAAGTGCTCATTTATGAAGATAGAGCTCATTTATTTGGGTTTTGTTATTTCGAGGTGAGAAGTTTTCATGGTTTGCCTAGTTTCTACCGAAAATTCATCAGGAATTTCAGTGGAATTAGCGCAGCAATGATGGACACAGTTAAGAAGCGGCATAAGTATTTTCATTGGACAACAGAGGCTGAGAGGAGGTTCACTCTGTTGAAGAGGAAGATCACGGAATGACCAGTGTTGGTGTTGTCGGATTTCCAGAAGGCATTTGAGGTGAAATGTGATGCGAGTGGATTTGCCATAGGAGCGGTCTTGAGTCAGGAAGACAGGCCGGTTTCATATTTCAGTGAGAAGTTGGATGAGGCAAAATTGAAATACTCCACGTATGATAAATAATTTTATGCTATCATACAGGCATTGAAGAAGTGGAGGCATTACTTAATCCCGAAGGAATTTGTGTTGTACAGTGATAATCATGCATTGCAGTTTGTGAGTCAACAAGAGAAGTTGAATCAGAATCATGCTAAGTGGGTAGAGTATATGCATAATTTCACATTTGTGATTAATCATATTTTGGGTACTGCTAACAAAGTGGTTGATGCTTTGAGCAGGAAGTGTTTATTGCTGCAGGAATTCCGAGTTACAACGTTGGGTTTTGATAATCTCAGGGACATGTATGAAGGAGATGCATATTTTGCAGAGGCATATGAAGCAGCTGAGAATCCAATTCTTAGAGATCGAAGTACTTAGATAGATTATATGATCCAGGAGGGATTGTTTTTCAGAGGCAATCAACTGTGTATTCCAAATTGCTCCATGGGGGAGAACTTGTTAAAGGAAAAACACAACGGTGGATTAGCAGGACACTTTGGCCATGACAAAACATTTGCCAAGCTGAGAGAATCGTATTTTTAGCCAGGCATGTGAGTAGATGTCAAGAGGTTCATTGACAGGTGTAGAGTTTGCCAGCATTCCAAAGGGAGGAAGCAGAATGCTGGGTTTTATCAGCCATTGCCCATACCAGAAAGACCATGGGAGGCGATCAGCATGGATTTTGTATTGGGGTTGCCGAGGACACAAAGAGGTGTTGATTCGATCTTTGGGGTGGTGGATAGATTTTCAAAGATGGCACATTTCATTACATCCCATAAAACCATCGATGTGACTCACATCGCGAATTTTTTTTTCAAGGAGGTCATTCGACTTCAAGGATTTCCGAAAAGCATAGTTTCGGATAGGGACACGAAATTCATAGGGCATTTTTGGAGGACCTTATGGAAGAAGCTAGGAAATAACTTGGCATTTAGCTCTTTTTATCATCCTCAGACGGATGGAAAAATGGAAGTGGTCAACAGGAGTTTAGGAGATTTATTAAGAATCCTGGTGACAGAGCACCACAGCAGTTGGGACAATGTGTTGCCACAGACAGAGTTTTCATACAACGATTCATTCAATCGGAGCACAGGAAAGATTCCATTTCAGGTTGTATATGGGATGCAACCGAGGGGAGTTTCTGAACTGCGGGATTCAGGACAAGCTGCTACTAGCAGCGTAAGCATGGAAGAATTCGCAGAGGCGATGAAAGAACTTCACAGGAAGGTGAAGCAGCGACTGATTGATTCAAATAAGGAGTACACGCACAGAGCAGATCAACATCAGAGACAACTTCAGTTTGAAGTTGGTGATCTATTTCTAGCACACTTGAGGAAAGAAAGGTTTCCAAGGGGGACATACAATAAGCTGAAAATGAAGAAAAGCGGACCTTGCAGAGTCCTGAAGAAATTCGGAGAGAATGCATATGAAATTGAATTGTTGGATGGTATCGGGATATCTCCGACATTAAATGTCTCAGACTTATATCCATATAAGACTGAGGAAGCAGGAGTTGGAAGTGATAAACAACCAGAAGTCCAGTGGCAGAAGCAGATGTCGATTGCAGAAAAGCCACAGATCGAATGCATACTGGACAAGAGAGTGGGTAGGAAGACTAGGAGAAAAGAATACTTTGAGTATCTGGTCAAGTGGAAGAATCACCCAGTGGAAGACGCCAGCTGGGAGACCGAAGAAGTGGTACAGAATCATGGACAGACCGTGCAGGAGCTCATGGACAGGAGCCCATGAAAATTTTCAAGCTAGGGAGTATGATGCAGGAGCATCGCCAGTTCTTCAAGCGAGCCAGCGCGGAGGCCGGAGACAGCTGGATAAGCTCGCATGGAATTTTGAAAACACCTTGATATTGTTGCGCAAACATTGATGTTTTAATTTAATGAAGCACACTTTGTGTATTGTAATGGACCTTGAGCGGATATCTCTCATCCTTAGGTAGATAGACGACATTTATTTTAGGTAATGCTGGTGGTTAGATTTTAATTGTAGATTTGATAGTTTAGAGTTCGAGAGGGAAAACGGATATAGACACCCTCATTGTACATTTTAAAAGAATTATTCAAGCATTCAGGAAGATAAGAGCATGCAAGGAATTGTATGAATAACACCCATGTACATATATTGAATTTATAGAAGAAGGCTTTGATTCAATCTCATGGTTTGTGTTGTTTTCTCTGTGTATAGATATTATGCTGATGGATGTTTGCTTCATGTCATACATTTGCTTTTATATGTTGTGTATGTGATTTCATGGTGAACTTGAAGTCTGAAGGAAAGAAGGAATTAGTTTCAATTGTTTCTCTATTCTGAGCCAGAGGATTCCTGCAAGGAGTGCAGTTGAATTTTTCTGCAAGGAGTGCGTTGACAGAGGGCTTCAGATAGAAGTAACTTTTGTCCTAAGTTCCCAGAAGTGCAGATTGGGCACCGGAGCCGTGCAAGGAGTGTGCAGGCCAAGGAAAAAGTCTCAGAGTGTGACTCTGAGCAAAGTATTGAACGACTGCTTCTACAGGAGTGCGCAGGGTCAAGAGACTTCAACAATTGGACAAAGTTGAAGATTTTCCGCAAGGAGTGCGAGCAAGGGAGTTCTTGCCAAGGACTTAAGGTCGAAGAAAATCTCAAGAGGGATAGGTCTTCAAAGTTGTTGAAGAACAGTGGAGCTAAGTTGCACGAGCAGGCCAAAGGGAAGCATCGTAGGTTAGCAAGAGGGCAGGTGGATGAGTCTCAATAGGGAGGCACTTCCATCAAATTTTGTGTTATCTGCGCAAGCGTGAGGATGTTCGAAGCTCAGGAGGGAGAAGATTCGTCGATCCAAGGCAGAGGGAGCCATTGGATTTGTGCATGACATCGCATATCAGGTAATCGCGAATTGAAGTTCCAAGAGAGTGCAACAGAGATCACGATATCGCGAAGAGCGATATCCCGATAGGAGTCGAACCATTGATCGTGTGGGACGCGTGTCAAGAGATCCCAAGGAGTCGGGGTTCAGAGAATCAGGGTCTTCGATGACAGAGGACTCTTGCATGTTGGATTCGCGATCTGCGATATCCCGACGGTGATGTGGTAGTGTGGGACCATGGGAGCTAGTGGAGTACAGGTGGCATCGTATCGGGGATCGGGAAAAGACAAGTCCCGAGTCCATCGACATCAGGACTCGCGATTCCGCGAGTTCTGAAATCCCGATATAAGGGTAGAAGGTGGAGAAGTCAAGTCCACATGTGTATCGTGAAATCGGCACATCGGGATTCAGAGGTTGGAGCTTCGAATTGTTGACATCGCAAATAGCGATTTTACGATAGGGAGAACTCTGATAGCAAGGGGGGGGGAAGTCAACGATTGACCAAAGCCATCGGGTCTTGGGAATTTGAGGACCCAAAGATAGATCGAGAACTCGTGAAGCTGCGAGTTCTGATTCCTGGATAAGCAAGGGAAGAGGAGTCGTGCGAAGAGAACTGTGGGTGTAGATTTCCCGAAAGGGAAATAGAAGAGCCTTGAGTTCTTCGGGCCAAAGAGAAAGAAGGTCCTGAGGAGAGCGGACATGTCGCAGGTGGCACGTTAGCATCATTATATGACCAATATACATGGAAGAAATTGGTAGCCACATTTATTCAAAGCATTGATAGAATGTCTTCGACCAATTGTCGTACCTCCGTTGGATTTCAATTCACAAGAAGTAGTGTTTGTTCATTCTCTTATTGTTTACTTTTTTTATTATTCTTCCAACTTCCTTTTGTTTTTCACTATCTCTCTACTAACTCAAGTTCATTTTCTACTTCTTCTCTTTTCCTTTGATATTTCTTTTCTTGTTACTTTTTCATTTGATCCTCTTTCGCTTCTAAGATAGCCCTTCAATATTCATCTTCTTTCTCCTTATGCTCCTCATCAAGTTTCATGGAACAAACTTAGTTGAATGTAATCACAGACCTTGATTTCATGGAACAAACATAAAAACCAACGGTAATTTTGATCCTTGACATGGTCAACGTGGATCATTCCTCCATCCCAGCCTCAGTGTCCTAAACCACCGAAGGATTTCTTCATGTACTCAATTCACAATACAGTGAAAGAGGAAGTTAAAAATCAGGTGGTGGTGGAAAAATCTCCAGAGATGATGTGCATGTTTGATGACCTCCCCTACATAGATAAAATGCTCAGATATGATCTTCAGAATGGTGACTATATGGTTGAGATCGAAGATGATTGGTCAAAGAAGCCAGTACTATCTTCATGGGAAGAAGAAGCCCAGTTATCATAGTGCATATATGACAATCAGATTCCACATACCCAACAAGATTGCATGGAAGATGATGTAGAAAATTTCCCAATAATTACAGAATGTTTGCCCTTGTGTTTTGCCTCATTGCTAAGGGAACATTACAAACAGGTCATGAATAGAAAGAATGAGGAATGTTCTAATGTATCAGTTGAGGAAAACAAGGGAGATACAAAAGTTGATCCAGAGGTGCAACCTTTGAGCCTTTTTGAAATTCAAACCTTAGATGAAATCATGAAGCCTGAAATAGGTAATGAGCATATCCATTGTGATTCATTGCCTCTGTGTTTTAATTCATTTCAAATTTTGAGAGGGAATTTTGGTTTCTAGTTGCAAGTCACAGTGTAAACCATGAAGTACCAGTCGGGCCAGTGCTACCATTATCTAAATCATTTTATGACCCTATAGCCGATATTCTAGATGAGGTGTCTTTTCAAAGTCTGTTTTCATTTACTCCTAATGAATTAAAAAAAATTTATAATATGGATATGATCAGAAAATCTTCCCCATTGTCTGGTTCAGCAGAAATATCTGTGCAAAACCCATCAGATGAAATACAAACACATCTTGAAATGTCTGAAGACTTGAAGACCTCACAAGAAAAACAAGGTCAGGAGATGGAATGGACTGACTCCAAATGCCAAGGAACAACTCAGGTCTATTTCGACCCTATAGATATCTATATGGAGAAATGTTTCATGGAAAGGCCAAAATACATTTTCAGCAGTTTAGTTGTTCTTTAGATTGATTGATTCTCATGTAAAAGAGATCAGGATAGAAATCCTTATCACATATAATTACCAGATCTACATCTGAGTTTGGTGAAAATCAGTGAAGCAGCCCAGGTTTCAGATCCAATCTTTGACTAGTTATACTGGATATCCCATATTGATTAAGATCAAGTGTCCTCAGATTAGAATAGGATGTATTTATATAAATAAGATCATCAGATCAGAGTTTTTATTAGATTTACCCTATGCAAATAAGCTTGCTAGGCAAGTATGTGGTTTATGTTGTTTTTTTCTTTACTTCAAAAACTCAGTCAAGCTCAAAATGGATAATCAGTTGATCTCTGGTCACCAAGGTACAGGACAGATCAAGATACATGTTGTGGGATCAGCCCAATGGATAAGGCATTGATTTACGAATCCAGAGATCTATGGTTCTTGACACCTCCCCAGGAGTTGCCATCCCCAATTGGAGCCCATGTTAGTATCCTATAATGATAGGAAATCTGATGATTCAGATATCATATGTGGATTTCGTGATGAAATTCCTGGCTTGCTGGGTTGATTATCTCCTCAAATAATTTTTTCGATTTGTATGTCTTTAGGTGATAGGATAGTCATTAGATGAAGTTTTTTTTGAATTTCAAGTGGAAATGTCTTCAAATTAAGTTTTAAACTTGTCGTTTCAAAGAGTGACGAGTCTGTACTTTATTAGGAAAAAATCCAAAATTTTCACTTTCGACAGCTAAGGGCCATTTTTCAAAGTTTTCTAAGCTGTCAAAAGTGGTCACTTTTGGTAGCAGAAATAGCATGTGCGAGGCACTCTAAGTTGTCAAAATGAAGAATTTCGCCAATGGTTAGGCTGTCCCATCTAACTCTTAAACCACCATCAGTACACATGTCATGATGATCTTATATGCTACCAAAATCATCTATGAGTATTGTTTGTCATGATCTAGGAGGTTTATTATGATTTCAATTGATGTTTCAAAAAATCATTAAACCCTAAGATATCAATCTGAAACCCCATCATGATTTCATTCGCCCTTACCATTTCGTGCAATAATTCACATGAATATCAGTCTTAGTCGGTTCTAAATGAACGTCATGATCTCAGGTTCCTTATTTGTTGAGTGTTTGTTTTAAAAAACTCATACATCCACAAATCTGTTGATCTCATATTTTTCCCTCAACCATTTTCCCTTTATCCTTTTTCCTAGTGCCGATCTGCCATCCATCAACCCAAATTTCAATATTTTCAAGATATTAACAGGTTTTTTGTAGATGACTACTGGAGGAGCATTGCTCAGGAGGGAGCTGCAAGATGTTTCCTATCTGGAATCTCATCTAGAGGTTTGGAAAATTTTCAAGGATGCAGGCTGCTACAGATTTTGTGAAACATTACAGGGGTATCATCATGGAATTCTAGAGGCCTTTGCCAAGAGTTTTGATGGTGTCAAAGTGAAATTGGGTCCTCTGGAAATGAAGATAGATGAGGCAAGTGTTGTTGCAGCTACTGAAATGCCATGAGAGGGTGAGAGGTAGTTCAATGATCCGAAAAGATCTTTTAATGACTGTGGTTGAGTTTTTAATTGCATGCGTTACTTAACCATTTAAGAAGATGAATGAAAGAGGATGAACTTAATGAGGAAACATAGCAACCAAAATTCAATATATAGATCTAAACTGAATAAATAAGAACAACAAACCATAACAAGAGAAGTGATAATAAATTTCAGCACAAAATTGCCTACGTCTCTCGGCCTTTGTCTCAATGGGGGAGGCTTCTTTATTTCTGTTCAAATATCAAAATCGCATCGCAACAGTGTCATTAGGCTACAAGACTGATCTAGTCATTTTCTTATAGATCTCTAGAACCCAGCAGAAGAAACGACACGCAAAATGGATGACTGGAGCTCCCAAAAATGGCCCGCAAGCATCTGCTCCTCAACAACTTCCCTGCATAAAAATGGATTTGGCTTGGCTTCCCTTCAGTATAACTCTTCTTTAAATGCCCTCCATGGCCTAAAAAATCCCTGTTTTTTATATATCTGAATTTGGTTATCATTCCCCAACTTCCTCCCAAAATCTGGGCTCAAAAAGAGTCCAAAATCTCCCAAAAATGACCAAAATCCATTAAATATGTTGATAAAATCACTGTAAAAATCATTTTCCAATGTAAAAAACCCATCTTTTTGGCAAATATCAGGCTAATCCCCTTAATCTAGGTGCTAGCTCCTAGATCTGGGCGCATGTGCATGTGATATGGGCCTTAAAAAGGGCACACTAAATGGGCTAAGCTCCTTTTGGAGTGCGCCCCCTAGTCTCATGGGATTTTCCCAAGATCCTTGGGTTGAGATTATCCTTTGGGTGCACCCATGAGGAGAGCGCCCTCCTTTTCTAGATTTTGGTCATGTGTAAGAGTTAAACCATGCGCTGGGGCTTAGCCCCAGCTCCCGTTTTTGCCCCTTTTCACTTTGTTTCACTTTATTTAAAATAAAGTGAGCTTGGTATTACAAGTACCAACAAGGATGCATTAGTAAGGGAGTTTGGCTAAGTCTTGGGCTGACCCAAGAGGTCATGGGATCAAATCCCATGAGCTCCATAACATTTTTTCCACCAATCATTAACCAATACCATGGTGCCACGTGGCAGCCCATGACTGGGCCATGTGGCACCCAACCATTTTCCAAACAAATACCACTTGTCAGTTGTTGGTTGGATCCCTATCACTGACCAGTCACATTCTGTTGGATTGCCACTTGTCGCCACTTGTCTCTGCCATGTCAACACTACTGATGTCATGCTAGTGTCATCATTTGACTGGACCTGTTGACTTTTTCCCTATTTGGGAAAATGGTCAGAGTGCGATAACTCTCGCATACAACATCCGTTTGAGAAAGTAAATATATGACCGGAATCGGAAGAACGAGACAGACACAATGGCATTAGTTTCATTGAATTTTGAGCACTTTCATTTTTGAGCCTTTTTTAGCCCTATCAGGCTCTTGGATCCGATTCCGGATCATTCAAGACCACTACCATTAAAGATATTGAATTTAGATATTACCTTAAGCCAGAGTTCTAGAGCATTATTTGGTAGAAGGATGTTCCCAGGAATTACTTGGAAGACAAATGGCAGAAATTGTTGAAGGTTATTCAGGTGTACATAACGTGTGAAAGGAGGTATGGCAGGGTCATGTTGTACCATTTTAGGCTTATCAATCATTTCATAGGAAAAAACCCTTTGAACTTGCCTCATTATCTTCATAGGAGCCTCACCAAGATGGCACAAAAATTCCAAGATAAACTTCAGAAAATAAACAACAGGTTGTTCCATCATGGCCTCATCAAGCTTGTAGTGATGGGGGAACTCTAGAGAAGAGAGAGGACATGGAACTACCTCCTGTTTTGGGGAGAATTCGAGAAATATATCCAGCCTAAGGGTAGGAATACACCTACAAAGAATTCATCTACACCAAAGAGAAGTAAGAGAAAGAGAAGGGCCCTGTCACAAGTGTAGACAAAACAACCAACCCCTTCACCCAGGACTATGAAGGCAAAAAAGAAGCTTCATTTTGATCAGGGAAAGGAGGTCTAAAGAAGCATTGTTGAGAAAAACATCTTGAATTTTCCATGCTCAGACTCTGATTCTAAAACACCAATGGAGGAGAGAGAAGAATCTATAGTTGAAGTCCCAGCCTTGGAGTTACCTGAGACATCAATAAGAAAACACAACAAGGTCAGCAAATCATCAAAGATTGAAAAGATTAAAGAAGAGATATCAGAGATGAAGTTGCTTGAGAGGGTCATTAAATCCCAAAACTAGACTATAAGAAACACATCAGATGAGTTAAGAGTTTGTTTTGAAAGGTTAGCTAAAATGCATGTAAAGGAACAGAAGAGGAATAAGAAATTGCTCAAGGAGAATCATAAGTTACTTAAAATGGTTAGATGTTTAAGGATCAAACTAAGGCTCAAAAATCCTAAGCCAAGAGCACATCCTGATTTAAAATATCTAGCAGAAATTGTTGAGAACCTAAATGAAGATCCTAAAGAGTAGGTAGATCGAAGAAAATCCATTTTTGCAGTTTTGAATAGTTATGGAAAACTCAGAATTTTTGGCAGCTTATTCGCTTTTCCTCAAGGCATTGTTAGTTGTCGAAAGCTATGCTTTCAGCAGCTAACCCTATTCTGTTTTACACCTGTAAACCACCAAAAGCGCAGAGGATGAAAAAATGCTCATATTTTTTCCCAAATCAAATTTTTTGGTGTCTAGATCATGCAGGAGGGGTTCCAGATGAAATATAAAGATTAAAGGGATTCAGATCATCACCCTTTTCAAGTTTTTGATGCAGATATTATGGAAAAAAGGTTAAGTGGATTTTAAAATTCTTGGTAAATATTGCTTATTTGTCAAAGTAGGATTTCAAAGTGCTTTGTCATCACTTTGACAATTATTGAAGATATCATATATGGTTGAAGTTGTCGATATTGTGGAATATTTAGTTGATAAGACTTTCACCCTTAAATCAAGACTAGATTTTGCATATTATACTAGTTTTGATTTTATTCTATTTTGAGTATTTCAGATCCATTTTCATAGGATTTTGAACTGTTATGTAAAGGACATAAGGCCTATGACTTTGAAGAAAGTTGGTGTTGGACTTGGGATGATCAAAAAATGTAAAAGTGCTCACAGGCTTTAATTGACTGTTATGAGTGAATACAAAGATTTTATTTCCAGATTCTTGTGTCATTTTCTGTGGATGTAAATTGTTGTTCCCTAGTTTATCATATTGTTTTTCTAGTCTTATTGTTTATAAGAAGAGTATGCTCAGGATTTGTCGAGGACACCCAGATCTAGCATAAAGATAATTTTTATGTTTTCTTTTGAAGATTGAATACAGAATTCGGATAAGCTCTACTCTGTATTTGAAATGACCCCTAATCTTTTCCTCTCTCTATCTTACAAATTATAAGAATCCACTGATGTGTCTGTCTTTCCTGGTTACATAAGTCTATGTTATTTATTTTTTCAATCATCTTTCACATATGAATCCATTTTACCAATGATCCTTATATGTCCCAACCAAACCAATTCAAAATCCATAAACAAACCCATGTTCTTCATAAATACCCTAATATCTTATTTCCAACAAAATTATATCAGACAAAGAGATCCCTCTCTAAGTCTTGGAGGGATAGATCCAAGACTTGAAGTGGTTTTGATGTTGCCTTTGTGACTGCCTCCACGGCCTTGGGAAGATTATAGAGTGCTAACATACTCCATCTTCCATTGAGACATTATGTTAATATTTTCCAAGGAAATAACATCCACATAAGGAATTTTCTCAAGCTACTGCACCCACAATGGAAGATTGTAGTGGACATAAACCAATGTAAATTTCAACCTCCTTCACTATAAGAGGGTAATAATAACTTGTATGGTTTATGGAATATTTCCATAAAAGTGGTTCTTTTGCATCATAATTTCTCTACCAAACATCTACAACAAATAAGTAAAAAACACTTAAATTACTTTTCATTACAATAGTAAATAGGAAATCAAGAAACATAATTCAACTTTCAAATAGAACATGTAATTAAACTGATAAATTCCAATGGTTTACTTGACATTAAAATATTAATTTCTTTTACAATAGTGTTGAAGCCAAAGAGTTAGTTGGCATTGCTATACAACTCCATCTCATGATTAATGATTTTGCAATCTTCTTGACCAGGTACCATATTTTGAAGACACATAAGGAACCCTTCCATAACCTTTCCATCGAAGTCAAAATTACATGAATAAACAAAGGTGGGGTTAAGGACAGTTGTTGCTACATGGATGAGGTGATGGAGTATCCCAGTCCATTGGTCGTCGATTAAATCCTAGATATTCATGTATATTTCATGTTTGAGGGAACCCTTGCCCAAATAACATGATTAGATAACTTCTTTGGTCCTATGTGTTGATGATTGCAACATCGTGTGACATTATCTAGGTCGTTCTCCCCTAGACTGAGTTGAGACGATCTATGTGAGAGATCCCATGTGTTGGGTGTGCGCATGTGATGGGTGTACATCAGACTCTGGATCGAGTTGTGATGATGTGTGGTCTCCTTCCTTGTACTCCTCTGGACTGAGTTGATTCGGCTTTAGATGGTCTCATGCCTTGTACTCCTATGAACTTAGTTGAGTCAACCTGAGATGGTTCTCTATATGGTACTCCCATGGACTCAGTTGAGTTAATTTGTTGAGTGAGATGTCCCTATGGGTGAGAAAAGGTGGACGCGTCCCTAGTGTTTGAGCACTAGAGGATGTGTGGATCCCTTGCTATACTGTTTGAGAGTAAGATTGGTTGTAACCTTAATTGTGAAGGGTACAAGTCGGGGGAAGGAGAGTTTCTGATAGATGTCATTTAGGATTTCAATGGAGAAAGGGTTGGCATAATCAATTGTGGGGATCTATAACATCTAGTTTATTGATTATGGGGTAATGGTGAATACGGTTTCACCATATGAGGATACGATGGTCCTTTGACCGGAAATATAATGAGCTTGACACTTAAGGGAAAAATATGGTAAATTAAAGGTCTAGGGAAACATGTACAAGGGAAAATTGGACTTCCAGAGTCCAATTTCATCACTTTGATCTAAGAAAATGTCCTTTATCTAGAAGTGTAATTCGAAAAAATTAATCGAATTCACACTTCGGCTCTGTAACTCTATAGTCTTTGTCAGCCATGGGAACGCGCTCCTGGTCGACGAAAGGATGAAGAAATAGATTTTCGGCAGTTTCAACGGGTTTGGTTTTGGGCACCATAGCTAAGAGATATTTGAAGGCAAAAACAGATGATGATTGTAGTTACCCAAATTAATGATGCCTGTCGACGGTGTATCGTGGTGATGATTGGCTTGAAATCTAGATTCAATATGGTGTCAACAGTGTCTGGATCAGTGAACAGTATGGAAATAGTGAAGAAACAAGGTTAAACAATGTAGGGAGGTGTCCATTATGGCGTGGGTTGTGACTGGATGAATAAAGGTCACGAGTGATAACATTGATTGGCCAATGAGTATGATGTGTGTGATGTGGCACAGGGTAGTGGGGTATAGTGGCAGAGTGAGGTGGGTGGTATTGGATGAATGGTTAGGTAGGTTCCCAGAGGGGGGTTAGGTGGTAAGTAGAATTCAGCGGGGTGGGGGGTCCAGTAGAATGTGAGGTTGACACATTGTGTGGGGCCCGCGCTGGGAAAACCACTTTTCCTAGACCCTCCCCCCACCACCATTAAAGGAAGAAAGTTCAGGGCGGTCTGAAAAACATTGTCGATCGTTGATCTGAGTGCTGCTTGATCAGCCGCTGGAAACTGTGCACCCTTTAGTCACATAACGACAAAAGTTCATATCCCCGATAGAACTTAGGATAAAATCATGTTGTGGGTAGCGCTAAGCTCCCCCTTCATTATTTTTTTCACCAAGGTGTCATTTCCTAAGGTAAACACATCAAATTAACGCAAATAAAAGGTATTTAATCAATCCTTTTGAAAATTTTATTGAAATGAACAATACTAACCTAATTCCTAGAATAATCAACTAACACATTAATCCATCTTAGACTGTTGGATTAATAATTACTCTAAACTAATATATTTGGCCAAGATTAGAATCTTTGGTCAAATTTATTCACAAACCTATCTAATTGGGCCAAGATTAGATTGTTT
>SNQJ01S0106765.1:6933-29799 GCA_010110895.2 Picea sitchensis | reverse complement strand
CACCCTCACTTTAATCATAAAGTCACCTTTTAATTTGCATCTCACAAATTAAATGACTAGGACCCACATTCGGCAATTTCTCTCCTTAAGTGCCTAGGGAAGAGAAACACTTGCCTTGGTACTTTATTTTAATTAAAAAATTTAACACTTTGTCCTCTCCGAGGAAGAAACAACCCATGTGTAAAAATATCTCCTTCTCTTCACTATTCAGAGCCTCGTAACTCACGTTCAACCTGTCCATTATATCTTCTGGCAGTTTTCTCGAGAGCTTTTCCAACTGCCACTTCCAATACTCTTGCTCACGCCTGCCAAGAAACTGTCCACCCAACACTTGCCACGCCTGCCAAGAAACTGTCCACCCAACACTTGTAAGGATAAAGGCAGTCCACCACAAATTTTCAAAACCTCCTCAACCAAACATTCGAATCCTTCGTCTGGTTCAGATTGATCGAACGCATGCCGGCAGAAAAGCTCATGGGCATGCTCTCTCTGCAATGGCTTTACATTATACACTACAGTTTTTGGAGAAGAGCGTCTTAGTAAATCTTGATCATGAGACGTGATCAAAATCAAACTGCGGGATCCCACAACATCTGTCACGAGTAGACTATTTATTTGCTCGATATGATCCGTGTCATCCAAAACAATCAGAACCTGAAACCCTCGTAGACGATCGCGAAAAATACCCTTTCCTTGTCTGGTATCTTCAATATCAAAATCACAACCCAACAGATCCCGAAGGAGCTTCCGCTGCAAAGATGGTAAATCCCTTTTTTTGATCTCAGACCAAAAACAGGACCTACTAAAATCCGAACGTTTCAGGTTGTAGAGATATGTAGCGAGAGTTGACTTGTCTACACCGGCCATTCCCGCAATCTCCACAATTGCGGTGCCATTTACCTGGCTTTGTTTCTTAATTTCATCATTTATTTCCTTCACAGCTGGATCAAGTCCAACTAGGTATTTAGCCACCTCGAATGGTTCCCATTTTACCCGTTTCAATACATCTTTCACAATCTCCTCCAAAACCTCTCCATGATCACTGCAAAAACAACAAACAGGTACTATTCAGAGTTACGAGAAGGAAGAACCGACTTTTACAAATCCAAGATTCCTAATAAAGAATATATTCACCTTTCATTCGTTTTGAATGGTAGGCCAGAAATCTCCGAGGCTTGGTTGAGGGCTGTCTTCCATTTCTCGATGTCTTCCATGGCGACTCTGCCTTTGCGTTGGTGTTCTTCAAAGGCTTTTCTATAACGTCCGCTCTCGCTGTCAATGTAACGAAGGTCTGTAGGCTCAACGTCACAAAACACAGGAATGATCTTCATGTTGCATCTCAAAGTCCAGCATAGTTCATCCAAACACCAACGCGATTCAGCATAACGCGTACTGAAAATGGTAATATGAATTGACGCACTCTCAATGGCTCCGAGAATTGCAGAGGAGAGAGCATCTCCTGTGTGCGGTTCCTTTTGATCCAGAAAAACGCGCAGCCCATGACAATTTGTGAGACGATGGTAGATGGAGCTGGCAAGAGTCTTCTTGACATCAGGACCCCTGTGGTTTATAAAAACGTGGTATGTTGATGACACTGGTTCTGTCGCAGCCGGCTCCACTGGGTTTTGCAGATGGGATGGTAGGCGATCGGATGGAATCGAAGATGCAAGTAGTAGTTGCGAAAATTTGAGATCAACCAATGACGCCGCAAGGAAAGGAGATAAATTCATATCAATGCCCAAGATCCAACCATATTTAAATTGGAGGTGGAATATGTATGATTAGATCTTCTATATTGTAGTATATATATTATATTGCAGTTGATACCCTTCTTAATGGTAAAGTTATTTTCATGACATCTATGTTAATGAGAAGGGTTGGTGCAGGTTGAACCATTCATCCATTGTTGACGGTGGTGATGAGAGCGACCAAATACCATGCCTGAGAGTCAAGATAGGTGGGGCGGCCAAGACATAAAGAAGAGTTTTCGCCCGTCATTTTAGGAGTTAACATTTTATTGCTATTTTAAAAAATTATTAATCTAAAATAAAAGTCTTAAAAATTCTACGATAATTTTAAAAATAAAAAATCAACGTTCTTTATAATATAAAACATTATTTTCTCATTGTTCCAAATTTATTTATTTTATTATAATTTTTTTTAACAACTTGAGTGAGCTTAATAGTTATAGTAAAAAACATGTATTTTTTCTTTAAATTCTCATCCCATGATTCTGGTTTGGCAATGATTAAGTTCAATTAGTATTGAGTTTTGCCAATAATATGTACATATAATTCGAAGTTTTAAAATTATAAAATGATATGTATATGTACATATAATTCGAAGTTTTAAATTCTATAAATTTACAATATAACCGTTGCTGAGATGGACGGGACTATCGTATAGGTCGAGTCCTTGTGTCGAGTGCTCTTTCAGTCCCTATGGTCAAGAGCAGAAATCGAAAGATCGAGCACCAGTGGTCGCAAAATGATTAGGAGTAAATGGCAACAGTCTTCTCACAAAATGACTAGGCGTCAAGAGGGGGCAAGCTTCCTTACTTCCATTCACTAATTGATGTAGAACGACCCCAACCCCTGCTCAAATCGAAACAATTAGGCGTTCTCCTCAAACCAAACCCCTGGTCAAATCGAAACAATTAGGCGTTCTCCTCAAACCAATGGAGAAAGGCATTTAGACCAGACACAGTGTGAATGGATTTTTCATTGGTAGTGGCTGAGAACAACCCTAGGGTGTGGATGGGTAAGTAATGACATTGGCAACCCTTCCTGAATCGTGAACTTGAACTGAACCTAAGCTAAACAGAGTTAAATCTGAATATTTTGTTGAGATTCGCCAAACTTCGAACATCAAGGTTTAAGTTCGGTAAACCTTGTGACTTAGGTAGTGCCTTATTTTTGTTTTTAAACAAATGTAAAACCAATCTATGTTTTCCAACTAGAGCTTGTGCAAAGATTCAACTATCAATTTGGCACTCTAATTACGTAGAGGAGTAGTGAGCCCTAGGGTGTCTTCAACTACAAAGCTTGTTTCCTTCAAGGATGCAATTGAAAACAAACCGTCTAATTCTATTGCTTCAAACTCTCCTCCATCCAGTACGTATATTTTGGGGAAATCAGAAGTAAATCCAAATTTGGACGTCTCTTAGTCGGATGTCTAAGACTTACTTTCATTCTACAAAGCCTCTTTGGTAGTATGTAGATTCAATAGTTTTAGGCATTTCTACTTCAAATTTATACCAATGGATTTATTCAACCTAGATAAAGGATGGTGAGGTTTATTTCTGCATGATTGTAAATTGTTGTGAATATTCCATTGGAATAGTTTGTCACAACAAATCTAATAAATACTGAAATCTTTACTATTAAGGTTAATTTTCCTTCAGATCTCAAGAATATTTAGCTATTGATTTTATGCTTATGCATGAAATAGATAAAATGCAGAAAATAGAGAATAGTAAAATACATTCACACCATCCACAAATAAACACAAGATATGACAGGATGGAAAACCCATTACAGGAGAAAACTTAGCTAGAAGGTGAAGTTGGTCTTCTCTCTTTTCTCTGGTATAGAAATGATTCAAGTACAAAGTGTTAGCACTCAAATTTTATGGAAATTTTAAGTGTCTTTAGCATCCTTGTGCTAAAATTTTGAAATCTTTTTGCTCATTTGCCCTAGTTCATTGAGTCAGGAAGACTCTTAACTCATAAATCTTTTCCTCCAAACACCTATGGCCTTTGTCTTTTTGACCTCCATAACCAAAAAACAACTTTTAGTAGTTTTTCCTAAATCTTTATTTTGTTGATTTCCCTATGAATAAATGAATTTATTGACTTTGATAGAAGAGGTGGTGTGTGCTTTAAAGTGGCTTGAACCTAGATCACACTATGTATTAGCTTACAAGTCAAATCTATCCTAAGACCAAGCAACAAGTCGACAAAAATCCATGAGTTAACTCATAGTCCATTCATGAAACCAAGCCATATGTCAAACCACAATCTCAAGCTACGAGCTAAGTCAAGTCACAGGTCAACACTCCAATTTAAGCCCGAAGCCCAGCTCCCACTCCAATGCTCCAAGTCTCATCTGACCTACAGCCACAACACACAAGTATAAACAACGCATGTCACAAACGCCAGCTTTCAAGGATACTTGTCACATTCAGTTGGACGAATTTTGGTGATTAGGGAATTGGCAGCTCGGCGCATGAAAACATAGTTTCTTGACAGGCGATGGTATATGATGTAATTTTTCAAAAGCACAAACTATCAGATGTTCCATTAATCACGATGGTATCCAGCATTCTCCTGCTCCCATTCTCGTCTATGTGAGATGTGCTCAGTATTGATCGAGGGGCCAAACCCCAAGTATGCATATCAAACACATTCAACTCAAGCTCGAGTCCACCTATCAACAGCCACAAGCCATTCTCATGCTAAGTCTACAGGTCTCTCGGGTTTATAGCTTTGGAGGACCCACGAGATACAGGCAAGCCACGAGTCAAATCATAGGTCGACACACCAAAGCCCAACACTTATCGCTAAGCCCATGAGGCCTTGTCTCATTCAACTCATCAAATGGTCATAGGAGCCTTGGCACATATAAAACACGATAAAGTATAGTTGCCCGATTCATATGAGATTGTGCTCATCGATAAAATTTAAAACACAGATTTTAACTACACAGAACGCAGGTGCCCGATTTGCAGGCAGAGAAACTATTCAGATCATCGACATTCTGGAAAATAAAGAGGACTCCATGGCAAAGGTTGAGGTAATAACTGCTGCACTACAGTGCACAGAGGTGATGCCTAACAAACGACAGTGTGTACTCCATAAGACTCTGGATATTGCTACACAAATAATCACAATCATGGAAAAAAGGGAAGGGCCTGAGTTTTCAAGAATCATGTTTTTCTGTTGAGACTGAAATGACAAGAAATATGGTTGTATCACCAGATGGAATGCATTCTGGATTTCTTCTGCAGCATTACTTCATTTTACAACTAATAGAGGACATGTCACACATCCAAGCGACTAAGGAAAGTGGAGTTCTCTTGTGGCTCGTAGACTGTAAAATGGCTATTCAATTTGTTTGAAAAAGAATGTTTTCAAAAGCCACAGCTGCAGAGATTATTTCATCTGCATGCAAAACTGAAACCTAAATTTGCTACCTAATATTTCACAGAGACCCAAGTTTGCACAGGGGATAGGAAGGTTCGGTGCTACCTTTTCTACTTGTCCATTTTTTAAGTGTGCTACTCAGATTGCTACCCAAAGAAGCTACCAACAGACACCAGGGATTCAGGAGGGTCAAGCTAACAACTTTTGGATAGCTGAAGATGGAGAAGATTGCAGAAACAACAGCTGGCAACATGATGACAACCACAAGCTCCTAAAAGACACATGGCAAACAAAGAGTTGCGCAGCAAAGGGGAATCAAGTCAGTTTGAAGATTGGTTGGATTAGTCACCAACACTTTCCTTTTTTATAGCATAGGTTGTTAGTCAAACTGTTAGATGGAATAAATTCTTAGAGATTTTCGTGAGATGAAGGCCAGCACGCACCTCCAACTGTTGGCTCCCCTTTTGTTATAAATAGATAGATGAAATGCTTCAGGGGGTTCGAATGGTTGAGCTGAGGCTCCCAGATTGTAATTTTCTTTGACTAAGTAGACTTTGAGCTGGTTATGTACTGGACCTGAGAATTTTTTATTAGTAGAAATCAGCTTCTCTTTCAGCTTATTTGCTTTTGATGCTAAATGTTCATGCTTTGAATGATTCACATGAATGTTTGTGGTGATGTTATGGTGGATGTTTGATCATTATATTATCATGATGTTTATTTAGATTCTTTAGTTTCTGAGTTCAAGAAGATATTGCATTGAGAAACTTTCTTCCTTAGGCTTTTGTAGACCTAATGTTTACAGCAGCCCCTACATTCCTCTCATTCAAGTCTTCCCTCTATTCATACTTATTCCCAATCACTGATTGAAGCTAATCAAGACCTCATTTTCTTGTGCATGCTAGCCCAGATTTATGAGTTAAAGCCTTATTATTCAGAGTCTTGTCCATTTGACCTTTAAAAAACTCATTTACATTTACAAATCTTTTGATGTTACCAAGCTCACCTGATTACAGTCTAGGGTGAATTTTGGAGTGATAACACAAAGAAAGAGGTAGTCTCCAAGGAGTTTCCTTTGACCTATGGCCTGTACAACTACTACATAATCTCTCCTCCTCGGTTTTGCTCATAGAATAACACTCTCATATGTTCTTCTCAACTATGGAACAAGATACAATGCAAAAGAATGGAACCCCTTCTCCTCCTAGTGGCCTGGTATTTAACATAGCCTGATAGCCATCTAGAGGTAGGTTTTTACTTCCTCAACCCTTAATTGTGATAGGGTTTTGAACCTTCCAGAATCTTCTTGAAAGTGCTCACATGGCTAGCCCCATATGCATGTGTAATGGGGGCTGACGTGGCATCCTCTCATACCATGGTGGTCAACACGGTAGTTCAAATTGCGGGAGACATATATTTTGCATATGATCTATGATTGACGCACAGTCTGCATCGTTGGAAAGGTCTCAAAATGTAGAACACTGTCAAGGGGGTGTGCATAAATTTTGAACACCAAAACCAAAAAAATACCTTTTAATGCCTCAAAATGGCTAAGGAAGGTTATGGACCCCAATTTTCCAAACTGGGACTTGCCACTAAAATGACCCTACAAGTTGATTCCTCTAAATATTTCCACTCTGAAAGAATCGAGATAGATGAAAAATAATATAATGATCCAATCTGGATCACTGCACCAAGGGTTTCTTTATTGTCCTCCCTTGGAGGATAGAGAAAAAGACATGAATATCGATCTTTCCTCCTTGAGGATGGCGGTTTTACATGAATCTGTTGATTTTGTAGCTTCGGGAGTTATTCCCACGAGAGGCCAAGGTGTCAGGCATGTGGGAATATTCATTGGCATGAGATTATCCTTTCGGTTTGGTGAAAACCCCATTGGATTTAAGTGGGGGCTTCATGGGTTTGTTTATGGGATTTGTGGGCTTGTGTTGGGGCTTCACACACATAAGAAAAACCTAACTTGATGTTGACTTGTGGAGGGGATTCTATGGTGACCCCCAAGGATTGTATAGAAAGGAGAGAGAGATCATTGTGACATCTCATTGTATCATAATGGAAGAATGGAGTTAGCATAAGTGAGTCTACACTTGTGCTAGGAGGATTGGTGATTTAAGCAAAGGGAAATTATGCTAAAGCAGCAAATCTGGCCTAGGGTTGAGGACTCTCTATTTTATGTTCTTGGTAGGGAGAGGCATATATCACGTGTGGAAGAGAGAGACAACCTCAAAAGGAAGACATTGTACGAAGTGGAGCGAGTCGTACAAAGTGTTCGTACACATTTTCGCATGTACGTGGGTTATAGTGGGAACAATCATGTTTGTACACGGGTTGTTGTAGGAACAATCATGTACATCCGTACAAGCTCTTCTGGGTAAGATCGAGTCCATATAGGCTGACATCGGGTGACCTTGACAAGTTGTACAAGCTGCAGCAAATTTGTGGGCTGAAAAGATTTCCAATATATAGTTGAGGTTTGGTTTTCTGATTTGTATGGTTATTGGAGAAAAAGGTTGTTCTCAGTTTTGGTGACTTTGGAGAACAAAGTTGTCCTCAGATTTTGGTGATCTTGTATTGGCTGGGAGGGTTGGTTTTTCCGTCAGTATTTCTGATGATAACAAGATTACAAAACATAAATATTGTGTCTCTTGTGCTTTGATGATTCATCTCCGATCTTGTTGTTTCCGCTGCATATGTTTTTCATTCAATAATTTCAATGTAAAGTTGTTCAGTGATACTTAGATCACTAGGAAGCAATTTTCAGATATGAAATTAGTCACATAGAGTTGCATGTGAAAATTGACATAGTATTAGAGCTTGGGATTTGAAGAGAAGGGGGTCATCTTGCAACACTTTTCTGGCTAGAACACTGGAAAAGTGGTGTACTTGTTCTTGTTCTTGTTCTTGTTCCGGGCAGGTCAAGATGGTGATTACATTGAAGCTTGAGGATAGGTTGGAAGGGGCAACCAACTTCTTGGCTTGGAAGGCAAAGGTTCTCCTTTTGTTGGAGGAGAATGACCTCAAGGAGTATGTTGAGGATGTGGTTCCTAGCCCCACTGATCCAGTAGATTTTGCATTTCACAAGAAGAGGGAAGTGAAGGCCAAGTGGGTATTTCTAAAGTTCGTGAAGGACCACTTGATTCCTCACATTTCCGAGAAAGAAACTGCCAAGGATATGTATGCTGCTTTGGTGGGTCTTTACCAAAACAAGAATATTGGCAGGATGTTGCACTTGAAGCATCAGCTTCATATTGTCAGAATGACCAGTTAAGACACAGTTGTCAGTTCTCTTATGAAGATTACTTAGATCCGATATCAACTCACATCTATTAGTGAGACAGTGCAGGATGATGATTTGGTGAATGTAGCATTGAGAGATCTTCCCAGGTCCTAGGAACCATTTGTGCAAAGGATTTGTGTGCGAGATATGTTGCCAGACTTTGATAGGTTATGGACTAATTGTATCCATGAGGAGACACGGTTAGCATCCAAGGATGATATCGATGGTGTGGTGAAGAGTAGCAATGATGAGAACCAGGACCTTGCAGCCCGCACTAGGAAGGGCAGAAGGGGTTCTCCAGACATAAGAGGTTTGTCAGGGAGAAGGGCTTCTCCTAAGAGAGAAGCATCTCCAGATATGAGACAGAAGAACGATCTTACTAAGATCGGATGTTATTAGTGCCAGGACTTTGGTCATTATTCTTCATAGTGTCCACACTAGAAGAGAAAAGGAAGAAGGCAGTAGGCATCAACAACAAAGGTTGATGATGTTGCAGACAGGTTTCAGAGGGATATATTTTTGGTCTTCGCCCTTTCAGGTACTGTCTCCAGTAGGGAGAGATGGTTGGTGGATAGCGGAGCATATTTCCATATGACAGGTGCTAGAGAGTTGTTTGACACTCTCATAGAGACTGGATCAAACTTATGTGTGGAGCTTGGTACGGGAGCCAAGCATTCAGTACGAGGATCTGGTACTATATTGTTTCGATTGGAGTCAAGAGAGATACTGAGGGTGTTGAATGTATTGTGGGTTCCAGAACTCAGGAGGAGTGTCCTCTCGGTCTCAGAGATTGAGAGGAAGGGATATCATGTATTGTTCCGAGATGGACAGGTACTGCTTCTTCCCAGACGGTCTAGCTTCAGACTAGAAGTGGTTCTTGGAGTTAGGGAGGGCATCCTATATAGGCTAAGGGGACAACCTATGAGTGTTGTGACTAGCATAACTAGAGAGACGGATGAGGAGGAGAAGGTGGCTCCACGAGTGGGGAGGCAGGTGACCCCACTAGTGGTACAGGCTTAGAAGGAGCCAGAGTTCAGATGGATTTAGCCCTCAAGATCCAGGAGGGAGGAGAAGCCTCCTAGGACTATGCAAAGGATTGTAGACAGGGAGCAGATGGCCTGAGGGGATGTGTAGACTCAGAGGGAGTCATGTTTAAGGAGGAGCATGTGATCTTAGAGTGACCCTGATCTCAGCGAGAGTCAGTTGGCTCAGAGGGAGAGATTTTTATCCAGAGGGAGTTCCCCCTCAGGTTCAATTGGGAGAGAGACATATTCCAATACTGGAAGACAGGTGTCATGGTGGAGGAGGCCATAAAGGAGCTTCAAAGGCATGAGGCTTCTAGGCAATATGATACATCCATGGAGGATCCATTTATTTCAGTAGGTTGTGCTACTATGATAGAGGAGGTTAGATAGGAGCTTCAAAGGAAGGAGGCTTCTAGGGCATGTGAGACATGTATGGAGTATCCATGTGTTTTAGCAAGATGTGTTGTAGTGACCGAGGATGCAACCAGTCAGACAAATTTTTCCTCAGTGACCGAGGATGTGGCCAGTCAGACAGTTTTTTCCTCAGTGACCGAGGATGCATCCAGTCAAACAGATTCTACTTCAGTGACTAAGGATGCAGCCAATCAGACAGATCAAATAGAAAGAAGTTGGGATTCTTGGGATACTAATATAATAACAGATCTAGATACACTTCGAACATGCGAGGAAGAGTATTGGAGTACATATGAGGAAGTAGACCACCTTGGATTTGGGATACCTCCATCGCTAAGAGGGAGTGTTGATTTTGTAGCTTCGGGAGGTATTCCCACAAGAGGCCAAGGTGTCAAGCATGTGGGAATCTTCATTAGCACCATATTATCCTTTCGGTTTGGTGAAAACCCATTGGATTTAAGTGGGGCCTTCATGGGTTTGGTGATGGGATTTGTAGGCTTGTGTTGGGGCTTCACACACACAAGAAAATCCTTATTTGATGTTGACTTGTGGAGGGGCTTCACAGTGACCCCCAAGGATTGTATATAAAGGAGCGAGGTCATTATGACATCTCATTGTATCGTAATGGAAGAATGGAGTTAGCATAAGTGATTTTTCACTTGTGTTAGGAGGCTTGGTGATTTCAACAAAGGGAAATTCTGTTAGGGGAGCAAATCTGACCTAGGCTTGAGGACTCTTTATTTTTTGTTCTTGGCAAGGAAAGGCACACCTCATGTGTGGAAGAGAGAGACAACCTCAGAAGGAAGATATTGTACAAAGGGGAGCAATCCATACGAAGTGTTCGTATAGTTTTTCGCATGTATACGGGTTACAATGGGAACAATCACATACGTACGTAGGTTGTTGTAGAAACAGTTGTGTACATCCATACAATATATTCTAAGCAGGATCAGGTCCATACAAGATGACGTTGGGTGACCCCAACAGGTTGTACAGGTGGTCTGCAGCAGATTTGTGGGCAGAGAAGATTTATAGTATATAGTTGAGGTTTGGTTTTATGATTTGTATGGTTATTGGAGAACAAAGTTGTTCTCAGTTTTGGTGACTTTGGAGGACAAGGTTGTCCTATGATTTTGGTGATATTGTATTGGTTGGGAGCGCTGGTTTTTCCCTTAGGATTTTTTATGATAACAAGATTATAGAACAAAAATATTGTCTCTTGTGTTTTGATGATTCATCTCTGATATTGGTGTTTCCGCTGCATATGTTTTTCAATCAATAATTTCAGTGATAGTTAGATCACTAGGAAGCAATTTTTAGATCTAGAATTAGTCACATAGAGTTGCATTTGAAAATTTACATAATCCCCTAAAGGGGGAATGGATAAACTTCATGAAATTGACACATTTGATTCCAATAAAGAATATGTTCCCTCTATGAACCTTCACTTGTCGCCTTCTAAATTACAATTAGTAAGTGTGGACCCCTCTTCATTGGGGTGGCATGAGGTTAAAAAGAATAAAGGGAAAAAAACTCAGGATTGAGGATTGTTTTTTAAAGGGACAAAAATTAAATGTACAATACTAGTGCTTCAAGGCCATTTCAGCACTAGTGCTCCAATACCAAAGTGGAGCACCAGTGCTCCTAGACCAAATATGAGTGCTTCTATACCAAAGAGAAACATTGGAGCTTCCATACCTAATAGGATCAACGATACTCGTATGCTAAAATCAATCATTGCTGAAATTATTAGCTTATTATTAGTGGGCCTAATGGTTAAGAACATGTGTTTTCTCCTACGAAGTCACAGGTTCAAATCCAGAGGGGGGTAGGGTATGTACACCTCCGTAGACTTTAGTAGTCAAATCGTTGCACGGAAGGGGTCCCTTGTCCCACAAACAAGGGGGTCTCATACACCAATTTGGTGGTTGGCTTGGTCGTGACCTTCAAATTAGATTATAATTATTATTATTATATAAATAAATTCTTTATACTTAATAATTTACTAGTATGCTTAGTCATTTTTACAATTTTGTTTTGTATTTAATAATTTTTATGATTTCTTAATATTGATTAATTGAAATTAATAAATACATTATTGTTAAATTGTAGTGAAAGCATAACTTTTATTTAAAATATTCCAAGTATAAGTTCTTACCCTTTTTTATTAATAACCTTTGACTTACAATTAAAATTTTGAAAATGTTTGCACATTATTAAACGAAAAATTACAATTTTGATTATTTGAAATAAAAATTGTAGTTAAAAACATATGAAGAAAGACATTATAAATAAATACAAGAACAATATTTTTAAAATGTACAATAACTAATATTGAAATGTTAAGTTTTACAATATAGTAAGGTATGTAAATATTTGGTTGTTGGAAATATAGTTGTCATTGATGTCAAAGATAGGGGGAGCCTATAGATTTCCAAGATAAATATTGCAAGATGGAGATTGTTGAAAGTATTATTTTTAGTTAGTTTGGATATCCTATATTTGAAGGCATTTTTACCCTACATACCTAGCTCAAATGGGAGCACAAATTATATGGTTGGAAATATTATTCCAAGACATTTCCAACGGTATATGACATTCCCTCTAACTCCATAGGAATGTGGAGATATGAATTTTTTCGTCTGACAACCTAGACAGAAAATTGAGGTCGATCCAGCCAGTCTTCTTTATAGGTCGTCCCTGAAAGTGGGGAAAAAATTACTATAAATACAGGATAGATGTGCTCATTTGTAGAGAAACCAAGCAAGAGATCAAGTCTGAGGTGCGTAGAAGTGATATGAGGTGCACTAAAGGTGTTGGGGTGTCTTTCTAGTGTGTAAGAGAATTCTAAGGGATTTTCTTGGGGTCTTGCTTGTTCTCAAGGTGCGCTATGAAGGACTGAAGGTTTGTGATGTTGTTGTGTGCATTGTTTTGAGGTTGTGATGTTTCCATCAATGGATTTTGTCATTAGTGGATGTTTCTTTCAATGGATGTTGCTGTCAGAGATTACATTCTGGGAATGATGTTATGAGGCTCGCTAGAAGGATACATGTGACTAAGGTTTGAAGGATTGTTTGTGGAATGAAGCATGCATGTGAAGTTAGAAGTAATCTGTGTATGAACATATTGGATTGGTGTCTACACATATCTTGTTGAGTTGGTACTTAGGTGAGGGGATTGGTGTCTCCTGAAGGTTAGTGCTTGCAAATATTGTTATAGTAGGTTGGTGCCTACAAGTGTTGTTGAGTTGGTGCTTAGTTGAGGAGATTGGTGTCTCCAGTAGGTTGGTGCCTACATCTTGTTGAGTTGGTGCTCAGCTAAGGAGATTGGTGTCTCCAATAGGTTGGTGCCTACAATATTTGTAACAGTAGGTTGGTGCCTACAGACATTTATGAAGATAATTTTTTGTGGTTTTCTCCTACAAGGGTTTCTACGTTAAACTATGTGCATTGTGATTTGAGTTTATATGTGATTATTGTTTCTCATCTAATGAATTATCGATGAATGGTTTTAAATAAAGTAAAAAGTATCGTATACTAATTCACCCCACCCCCCCTTCTCAGTATAAGAATAAGCTCAACAATTGGTATCAAAGCGGGTTCCAATAGAAATAGTCTAACTGTTGGAAGGTAGATCTCAACAGCACACATGGCTAGTCAAGAAGGTTTCTTCACAAATAAGTTTTCATTGTTTGATGGAACAAACTATGCATTCTGGAGTGTAAGGATGTGGACTTATCTAATGGATCTTGGGTTTGATATTTGGAAATCATTCGTGAATGGTTATATAGCCCCAATACCCCACCAATAGATGAGGTCGTGAAGAAGCCTAGTGAACATATTGCAAAATCCATGAATGTTATATTGAGTGGTCTATCAATATCAAAATTTGTCAAGGTAATGCATTGTAAATCGACGAAAGATATTTGGGACAAACTTCAAAACATATATGAAGGTGATGACAAGGTGAAGAAGGAAAATCTCTAAACTCATATAAGATAGTTCGAGAGTTTGAAAATGGAAGATAAAGAAAATGTTGCAGCCTATTTTCTTTGAGTGGATGAAATTGTCAAGACCATCAGAGGATTTAGTGAGGAGGTTGAAGACTCAGTGATTGTGAAAAAAGTGCTTAGGTCTCTCCACTTAAGATTTGATACCAAGAATTGTGCCATTGAAAAAATGAAGGATCTGGAGAAACTAATGATAGATGAGTTGCATGTGATTATCGCTGCATATGAGCTGAGGACATAAAAAGAAAATCCAGAATGAAAGGAACCATGAACCTGCAAAAACAATGGAATCGTCCTCCTCACAAAACTCGTGTTGCTCAGCAAATTGGGTCTACGACCCTCTCCTAGCTCACATGATTCCTCCAGCAGCCTCACAACCTTGATCTAGTGCCCCACAACACCCTAACCTCCTCAATCTAGCATTTGGGAAAGGGTTTCGACCCTCTAAACCTTCCAACAATCCTCTCTAACTCCACGACTTGCCAAAAGATGGTTCAACCTGCAAAACAAGGGAAATCGGTTCTCTCCAGCAAGACCACAATCCTCCATAAACTGCTACACTAGTAAATTGTAGATAAATCATAAGATGAAGCTCCATTGAATATCCTGGATGGATCTTTCCTTTTTTCCAACTAGGGTGGATATTGCACCACTGAAACTAGACCAACAATGGAAGGGTTTTTCCAAAACCTAATGAAAACTTGGCTCTCAAGAGCACTCAAACAAGAGATCAAATCATAATTCCAAAGTGAAATGCTACCCCTCCTTTTATTCTTCTTATGAGCCTTCTATATCTTTCCCCTTTATGAACAAATCAAATCTGACCCTTATTTTCCCTTTAATTTTCACTTAACATTAAAAATTACTTTTTAATGTTTAAGTGATTAATAATTTACTTTTTCATCTAATGTCACTTTTAGAAATATACCCTCTTCTAACCCAATGAAACTAAATAAATCCTCGTGACTCCCTTTTTCTATTGACTATAACCTACAGGAGTCATATAGGCTACTAAGTCATCCTTCGTCACAATCAAGAGGAAGGGGACATTACATAACATTTGAAAAGAGAATGATAATAGGAGGGAAGAAAAAAAATCCCATTAATGATCWTGTGTGAKTTCCCCTGGGAAAACACAGATTGTAAGGTTTTATATCTGATAAGCTGGCTATTTCGACCGTTTGAACATTGAAAAATATTCATGATTTTATTAATCCCTCCTTTTGAAATAAAAGCTCATCTCCTTGTCTATGCACTATATTTTCCCCATGGAAGGTTATTAATATGTGATAAGAGTGGGAGGGGCATTCATTGTGTTTGATGGATGGAACCCCTGACGGTCTCTTTGAAATTTGAACAAAGCGGGGAAGGTGTGACCCGGTTTGGGATTTCAAATCAATGCCACTAATTAAATTTGATGTTCATAATCAATTGCATTTGAAATCTCTTTGAGGATTGGTAGGCTAGAGTGTTGGTCATATTTGATGGTTAGATTGCTTTGTGACGAGTAATTTACCTATCAAATTCCATCTCTAGGTCGTGCGATGTGATACCATATTCCCAATTCGGCAAAAGTAATGGACCTTGCGATGGAATTTGGATAATAGTTAGGTATAAGTGGTGAGCATGGGAATCAAATTCATATTGACCGAGGGTGTGAATGAGAAATTTAGTTGGTGGACAAGAGGCATTTTGGCGGTGAGGAGAAATTCTTTCGGTCAGGCTGTGTAAGAGCTTTGGTAGATGAGTATAAAATCTCTATTCACCATGGTAGATTCATTTTTTAAAAGAAAAAATCATTAAAACTAATGCAAACCAAGGAAAACCCCTAAACTCTTGGCACAAATGTGTACCTTGTAGATGTTAGTTGGTCATTAGTGGTTCTCTCAATGCAAATATCTATAAGTATATGGATGCATTGAGAGTGTGCTTTGTCGGTCTCTGATCTCAAGACAAGTGTTCAAGTGAGAATGGTGTTGACAAATGATTGAACGGGTCGTTATATAGACTTAAAAAACTATTTTACCTTTTTAGAAAATTTGAAAACCCATCACATCAATGGTCATGTCAATATATCCCACAAAAATAAATTTTGGTGGGATGCGATAAAAGGTTTTTCATAGAGATAGAAACTTTGGTGTAGTGTGACATATCACACGAAAAATATTTTTGTGCGATACACCACAAAGGAGAAAAACTTCATCTCATGTGATGTGTCGTGTCAAAAGTGGTTTTCTAACCGATATGTCATGCAAGTGTAAATTTTTGGTCCATGTGATACATCGTATGCGTAAAACATTTTATTGCGATACACTAGGGGGGAAGGAATCTTTGGGTCTGTGCAATGTGTCGTGAAAGTGGGAAGTTGTGTCCCATGTAATACATCTTAAGGAACAGAAGATTCGAAGGATGCAATGACAAGGTGGATGCAAGGAATTTTCTTTATAATTTCCCTTTATCACGATAGAGACAAATTCAGAGCAATGCAATATATCACAACCAAGAAGGGTTGAGGTGCGATACGTACGATGTCATATCCAAAGGAATTTTAGGTGAAATTCGCATTGAGTCATGGAAAAAGAAAGTTTATATGGCGCAGAGAAGCAAATTTTTGGAAGATGTGAAAAGGAATGTTTTGTACAAGTTTTTTTTTGGAAGAATTTCAAAGGGGAAAAAACAACTTGTTTAGAGATTGGGACAAAAATCAAAGAAATATTTCGACCAAGTCCATAAGAAAAAATTCAAAGTAAAGGAAGACAATGTACAATAAAGTTGATGAAGGTCCCCATGCCATTTTCCCTCCATCAAATTTTGGAGTCCAGAATAGTTTGTGGGGTTATTGGTAGGTCAACACATTGATATAGATATGATGTTTACAAATAGTTGGGTTAATACCTATCATATATTTATATTCCCTTGAAAAGGTTGTGATGTGCTCTTGTAGTAGATTCATCAACTTTTTCTATAAAGAGGGATTAGATGGTTATTAATATTCATAGTTTTAATAGGGGAAAATTCTACTACCATGGTTGATGAATTGGATAATGATGTAGTCGGAACATCTATTAAGCATATAGTGTTGATTGAATTAGCTTCCATGAGGTCCATATTGTTTCTATTGTCAACATCAGAATTTTGGTTTAGTCCTTCAATTTGAAACTCTGGTGGTTATAGGTTATGCATGAAATTTGAGATCATAATGTATTTATGCATGTCTTTTAAAGTCAAGGCTTTATTAATGATAGGAACAACTTGGGCCCGGTCCTCATAGAATGTGTCACTTTACTCATCCTCAATCCATATTGGTTATGTAGCTTGTAGGAATGGCCTAGGTGGAGGACATGATGTCAACTTCTTATGGGATTGTCCAAAAGAAATGGTCATGTCACCAACTCTACATCCTATATAAGCATCAACAATTGCTAGCCAAGGTCTTCCAAGAATTCAAGGATAACCTCCTAATCTTGATTTTGTTTGCAATACCATGAAATCTATCATATACTCCCACGAGTCTATTGAGACTATTTGATATCATTCCTTCTTGCTTGACAATGGATCTAACAACCATTTGGAGGATAGTTGGGTTGAGTCACTCTAAAGTATGTTTATATTCTCATAAAGATTATTTCTTTCATTTGGAAAAAGACAAGATATTGAACAACATAGTAATATCTAATACCATTGATATTGATATTGATATTGATATTTTATATTTTATAATAGTCATATTAATGATATCTTATTTTAAAGAGAACGATTCGTTAAAGAAAAACTAGAAAATGATTATATAAATTGTATGACATATTGGAGGATAGTTCGGTTGAGTTGGGGTTGGGTTGACAACATTTTAAGGTAATCAACACCATAAATTGAAGCTAATCAACTATAGTCTATACGCGATCCCACAACATGTGACAATGCCTACAAGCTAGACTTACATATATTGTTAGGCATACATAATGTAATAAATGTCAATCAACTAAAGTGGTATCAGTCATCTTAGATAGAAGAAGACATGCATATCATGCATCCACAACACAACATTATAGATTTACAATCACCATTGAAAAAAGACGCGCTCTAGGATGTTTTCTCTTAAACCCCGTGCACCAAGGCATCCACCAACTACCTTGTAGGTCGCAAGGAATAACTCCCTACTAAGGCTATGTGGATATCAACATACACTCTTACCACCAACTTCCCAAATCTATAGCAAAAAATGGAGACAATGTTATTTAAACATGAAGAAATTAATGTGTCCAAGAGAAACTTGGAGAAGGATGTTGACATAGTCAACCATTAAATACCAAGCATCTAGTAGCATCTAGTAATATTATTAAATAAAGTTGTTGACCTATTGACATAATTAGCCTTAATCATTTTATATTTAAACTTAATCATTTTATATTTTATTTTTAAGCTGGAAAAAAAAACAAATATCCTCTTTTGTAAATCTTCTCTTCTTTTATTTTTTGCATTTTAATTATTTTCAACCCATAAAAACACAATGATGAGTGGCTTGATGCCCTCGGATACTTTACGGAAACATAAAATTTATTGAGAAATGAGTTCCAATTAATTAGGTTAATATTACACAACTCTTGTCTTTTCTAGAAATGACTCAAAGAATTTTAAATCATATTTTATGTAAATGCCTCATTAAAAAGACAAAATTTTGTAATTTAAATCAAATCATTTTTCGTAATGATTAATTTATATAAATTTGTATTTGTTAATTAAAAAGGTCTCATAAACCTGAAAAAATAAATATATAAATATAATTATTTAACATAATCAAACATCATCAAGTCCCTTAAAATTACATGAATATTATACCATTTTTAATTGATCTAATTTATTAATTAAAAATGTCTATAATAATAATGTTAGACCTGAAAAAACAAATATATAAATACAATTATTTGACATGGTCAAACATCATGATGTAGCTTAAAATTACATGAATATTTTACCATTTTTATTGCTTACGTCAAGACACAAATAATCTTTAGCAGAACCTTTGTTACTACCAACGGTATTCAATGTTCATATATGTAAACTTTTCCTCCACCGAAAATATGAATTTAAAAATGAAAGGAAGTGAACTACCCACCAGCAATGCATGACACGAAATGATGTGCATATTACCATGATATATAATTTTTAATTTGAATTTTAACTTTTTTTAATTATAATAATAAGAAGATGAGAAAAATAAATATTTTTATTATATCAAAAAATATATATTTGTTTTGTTAAGTTAAACATTGTTCATTTAATTTTCTGTGGTGAAAATTATGTTCATTTGTCGGAAAATCCATAGTGTTGATGACATCTTGTCGTCATCAACAAGTTAAACATTATATTTTATATACAAATTTAAAATAAAAGAAAAATTAATGTCAAATCAATAGCAAACTCATTGTTATAGTCCTGTTTTGACAACAACTAATAATAACATTGAATTTTAATATCCCCGCATGGGGTGTTCAGGATGTTAACTCGGGAAACCCCTCCCCAAGGATGATATCAATGGACATAATGAGGTGGCTCCCACCAGCGTAGAACTCGTATAGAGGGAGGACCCTCCTATTGGCATCTAGCTCCAGTATTTAAGGCATAATAATACCCTTGAGATTGTTCAAATGTGCAGCCAGGTGGGTCCAGATGAGGCTCCCACCAACTCCGCACTAGTACACAGAAAGAACCTTCCAGTCGGCACACATCTCTAGCATTTAAGGCACAACATTGCCCCCAAGACGGTTCGAACGGGAAGCCATGTGAGCTACCACGAGTCCTTTGGTCCCTCATCTGATTCGGATCCCAGTCAGAGTAGCCACCAGGACAAAGAACTAAATTCCATTAACTACCCATCCTCCTGAAGAGTTGAGGCATTTTCCACTCACGATCAACCATCGCTATGTCAAGCTCTGCAATAAAAATTATGGACATGAGCCAAAGCCAATGCTCAATGCATGCTCTGCAAATCGCGAATTCATCTCTTCAAACTAGTTTCCTTTGCTCCACCGCCAGTTATTGTCACTCTACTATGCTTCTCTCGCACCTGTATCACCCTTCACTCCATGCTTTAGTCCACGATATCATGGCTCCTCGGCATGGTTGTCCAAGAGGCTATTGTCGCAGCTCGGGGGCTCCAGAAGCTTCCTCCTCCCGCTAACCGGAAGAGGGAAGACCAATCTCCCAAGTGCAGCTAGAGGCTCACAATGTAGCCAACAACTACCAGAGCAATAGTCCCTACCACTTTCAACGGAGTTTGGATGAATTCGAAGTTGCAGTCATCCTAGAACGAGACATGACTACGAACTTTGAAGTAGCTGAGACTACAATTCACTGGGTTCTAGATGTAGCACACAAGAGCAAGGGAAACGCGTTATTGGAAGACAATAGAATTATATTGGCATATTAAAACCTTCATGGGACAAACCAGGGAGGAAGCCTAAAATTCAATGCAACTTCAGCTTGATGGTCTTCACCTGATGGTTAGATAGTTCTAGATCGTCTTCCTCCTGCTTCAAATAATCTGACAACGCCAACAGTTGCTTGCAACCAACAATCCGATCACGACAATGTTCAGGTAGACAATCCCTCAGATGCCTCAGTGGGGCCTTCGGCTCCATGAAGCTGGGTATCCTTCAAGTCTCCCTTTTTTTTGTTAAAATGATAGAAAAAACAATAATAAGCCTATTATCTATATCAAATTTACTCTACCTCTAGTTTTAAAAGTTTTTGGACAAATTACAAACAATATATTTAGACTGATGATATTCTCATGGGTTGTTGATCTTGTGTTTTCCAAGTGGCAGGCCAGTAGAAAAGAACTTTTACGAGACTTTGAAAAATCAATAAAATTTTGACCATAAACTTAAAAAACAAACAATGAATTTTTAATAAATATTATTTTTTCCCATAATTTTTAATATTATTTTTCCCATAGTTTTTAATTATGTTTTTTAAATGTTTATGATAAAGCCATGATGTTTTTATTAAACTATTGAAAGAGGTGTTGCGAAGACTTTGCATATATTAACATTGTCATACCCAATGTCGTTGATGTTGGTATTAATGAAGTTTTATTTTTAAGATAACGACTCGTTAAAGAAAAACTAGAAAACGATGATATAAATCGTATGACATCAAAGGCTCATATGATAACCAAAATATTTCAATTTGTTTGTTATTACATTTATGTCAACATAAGAAAAATTCTATGAACGCTAACATCATATGAAATATTCATCATTTAAATCGATTTGATTAATAACAACTTTCAATATTTACTTTGATATTTCTTTCAGAGTTTGGTTTGGTAATTTTTTTATATATTTGTTTTTTCTTAATTTTGAATTGTTAATTTTTTTTTAGGTCATTTGGTTTTTTCTTCTCTTTTGAATATTCAACTATATACACTTTCTTGTCCTTGCATATCTATCATATTATTTTGCAACTAACCTATGTTTGATTACTCTACAATATATCGAAGTTTGTTGTTCAAATGTGTCGATGGGTTTTCTTATAGTGGGTTTTAAAGTAGTTGGTCTCTATGGGTTAAGATGCTTCTTTTTATTAGACAAAGAGGTGTCAAGGGTACTTTTCTAAGTTGTGGCTAGAACAATGGCTAGCGAGGTTGTGGACTAAGAAGTTGGGCTCATAGAGAGCTTCCAGACTGAATATTTGTAAGTGAATCCATACCCTCTTTCGGGTGCTCATGATTTGTAGTGGTGTTAGCCATTATGATCATTTAACATGAAGTGGCGTAACCATAATTTTTATTTCCCATATTAGTCATATAACTCTCTGCAAAGGAAGAAGTGGGTTGAGTGCTTAGACATGTCTTAGTCATTGAAAGATTATTTATTATTATTGTTGGCATCGGGTGTTTGAGGGAGTTGGAGGGTGCATTTAGGAAATATGTATTGATTAGAGTTGTGATCATATGAGGGATGGAGATCTTCTATCTCCTTGGCCAATCCACTAATAATCTGACTTGACTTTGTTACTAGATAAGTTGAATCTGTTGTTAAAATAATTGTTGTTGCTGTTGGAAAAGTTGAATTTTCATATCTGTGAGAGAAACATCTTCACTTTGTTACTTTTTTTGAGGCTCCATGTGTGGCACTCAACAAAACAAATTATGGTTGCATGTAGAGGAAGCAGATCCCTGTAATGTCTATGAAAACTTGAAGAAGAAAAAAGGAATGGACCCCTATAATGGCTATGGAAGCCCTAAGAAGAAGGGAATAGATACATGTAATGGATACCTTGTAGTGGCTACAAAAGGTGGATCTAATACTAATTGGTATGAAATGGAACATCATAGTATCTAAACAATAATAAAAATCATTATTTCATTGTAAAAAATATGATATGTTTTACATAGAATGGTCGTCTTTATACATGAATACAAATTAGGGACGTCATGTTTGACTATGTCTCTCTTTTTATTTTATATATAGGTAACTACTTAGTTACTAAGTAATTTATATTGTTTATTATCATCCAATATCATGTACTAGTAACCTCTAGTCAATGTGCATATGTACGAGTGTTAATGTGCAATCATAGGGATGACATTATCATTTACATCTACGTGTAGTATATGTGCATGTATTTGAAATTGTACATAGTTTGAAAGCCTTTGAGTGAAATTGTATAATGGTTAATTTATAGGGACACCCAAGCATTTTACTATACAACAAGGGCAGCACGCTGCATGTACTTCCTCCGAAAACTTTACTTGTTAGTGTCTGCACAACTTATATAAATAATATTCAGACATTTCCTTAGTCATTCGAAAAGAATGCAGATCTATACTTCCTATGATCTTTATAATAAGTAAAAAAGTAAAAACATCTCAATGTTTCTTATATTTTAAAATATGACTTAAAAGTTTAAAAATTACTACATACAAATTTCTATAAAATTATACTAAAAGATTAAAAAATGTTAATAAATGTAAAAT
>SNQJ01S0106764.1:29199-53971 GCA_010110895.2 Picea sitchensis | reverse complement strand
CCTCATTAAAACCACAAGAGTCGCATCAGAAGAAAAGGGGCACATAGTCAGGGGGAACAAAGAAATATCCCCTCTGTCATTACTGTTAAAGGGGGAGGAAATTGATAAGCAGCAAAAATAAAAATATTTCAAAGAAAAAGTTGCCATCAACGCCAAAGGGGGAGAATGTTGGACATAGTGGTATGATATTTTCATTGATGTCAACAGGGTGCAGAAGAATACAATATAAACCCAAATCTCATAAGGAAGAACGTTAATCAAAGATTAGAAGAGATGGTGCATTAGAAATAACACAGGAGATAGAGTTCTGTAAGTAAAGAAATCCTTTTGTAAAGGATTGAGTTATAGGAACCGTTCATTCTTAGTTCAGGAAAATCCAGGATTGTTAGATCGAGGTAAATTCATAGGTTGGGAAGGATTAAATCTTAACCGTCAGATTTGAAGCAGTATCATTATGGATCGTTGGATCAAGTAGAAGATTAATAAGTTTGACACTTCGCCTCTTCGCTACTTCAGTGATTACTGGAGACAAGAAATAATCCACGAAATCCTGAAGTCACGAAATAATGCCAATCGTCGATCAGGAAGGATATTCTAATGGTTTCCTAGCCGTTAGATCCATATTTGATCTAGAATTAAGCATTGACCACTTCGGCGAAAAGGATTCTGAAACATGTAAGTTTACTTGAAGGTCGAAGCCATGAAGTCGTGAAATCTCGTCGACCATCAGATCAGAGGAAGAGTAGGGAAATCCTATCAACCGTTGATCTGGAATGAATATTGAAACCGTTAGATCACATTAAAAGGAATAAGGTGGTCAAATTTGACATTGACCTACTATGGCGATAAGAAGCTCAGATAAACCAAGAAATCCTGAACTCCAGAGCCCTAGAGTTAACAAAAGTCGTCAATCAAGACAAGAAAAGATCTAGAGTGATAGATCTATTCGACACTTTGAAAATGATCAAAGGATGGTATAAAAGTGCCAAAATTATCGAAGCCATGAAGTATCGAAGCCGCGAAGTGTAAATCCATGATCCAAAAGGAAGACATGTGGCATAAGACAAACATGGCATGTGGCCCAATCGGCTAGTGACAAGTGTCAAGGTATAGTTGGCACATTAGATATACAAAATTCATGAATCAAGGTGACACGTGGCATCCACTCATCCAGTTCCACATCAATAGTGACATTAGTAAGCCATGTCACTCCGAGATTACATCCTCCAAAGATATCTAGCTTCTCCTACAAGCTAAAATATCTGAAGCATCAAAGGTCAAAGTCACAAATTAACGTTTGGCCATTGATCTAAGATCCTACAGAATATTTCTTGATCGTCCGATCAGTAACAGTGGGAGGATAGAGTAAGCGTGAATCACAAAGTAACGCTAATCATTGATCTACTTCGGGAGCGTTCTCGACTGTTGATCAAGCATAGTGGAAGGATAGTGTAAGTGGAGGTGTTAACCGAAAACAAGAGGTCATCACCATTATATGACTTATTTGGTAGGTAAACCTCCGGAGGGATTTCTCTACTCCATATTTCTAGAGCCACAAATAGATGAAGTCCTGGAGTGAATGAGAATCGTTCATCTCAACTCCTGATTAAGTCCTGGCCCTCGATTTTTTTGAAGCCTCTGGATAAGACAGAATCGTCCATCTAATGAAATATCAAATATTGATTGTTTGATCTACTACTGAATACAATATACTCACTTTTGCGAAATGTACTCCAGGAGGATTGAATGACTGCAAAGGCCAAAACTCCCAAAGGACGAAGTACCGGAGAACCTAGTTCCATTATCGGTCACGTGATAAGGTAAAGAAGATAAAGGGGATAGAAGTAAATAAGCCCTCGAACGTTTGAATATGGTCCCATGTAGAATAATAAGGGTGAAAGAAGAAATCTCTAATAAAAAATGCTTGGAATGGATAAGCTTGTGGTTTCGAGCTCACAGTCACACGAATTTTGGTTGAAGGGAGGGCCTATTTATTAAGACTCGAATTCACAATAATTTGATATATGTAGACTAATGAACCAATACACAGTCATGATTAAATAAGAGTTAAATCATGAGCATTATGAATAAAGAATAAAAAGGAAAAATGATATTATTTAAAGTTTAATATTATCAATTAAATGAAGAGGTGCAATGGTTCAAAGTTCAAATAAAGGGACACAATGCTTCAAATATCACACCAGTTGGAAGACTATATAAACAAGAAATAATGGTGAGAATAAAGTGTCTCTGGAGTCCAGATTAGAAGATCAAAACCAGAAGCAGAGTCCAAGAAGGAAAATTGAAGATACTTATGCAATGAGGGTGGAAGGGAGGAGCAAGGAAGGATTGGTGATTCCTAGGGTTGGTTCCCTAAATACAAGGGAATTGGTGATTCCTAGTGTTGGTGCCCTAAAACAAGGGAGTTGGTGCTTCCTAGGGTTGGTTCCCTGAAGAAGGGAATTTGTGTCTCCAAGAGTTTGCGCTCTAAAAAGGATTGGTGTCCTTCACTATCTCAGATTATTCTTTATACAACATTGTAATTATTGCTAATTATATTTATATAATTGAATTTAAATACAAGTCCATTGTTGATCTATTGTGGTGATTAATAAAATAACAAAGTAATTGTTAATTGTTTAAAAATGTAATACTGATTCACCCCCCCTCTCAGTATTTCCATCACTGCAACCCTAGGGCACCCTATCATTTAAGGATGCGATACAAGGAAATTCAAGAGCCAAACAGGAAGCCAATGAAATGGGTGGGGCATGAAAGGCGATAGAGAATGAATCAATAGAAAAGGGAGACGCAACATGCAATCAAGAGGACAAAAAGCTCAAAAATGGATGCCTAGCTAAAACAACTATCAACCTAAGGAATGAAGTCACCTCAAATAACATTGGTAATTATATTCAATACATGAAGGACCATGAATTCATAGGAAATTTTATGGGCATATGGCCTTCAAAGATGACCCTAACATGGTGGGTCAAAAATCGGTGGAAACCCAAGGGCCACGTGGATTTAAAATTGGGCTCCAAGGGTTTTTCACTATGATTTTCATAAGCAATCAAGATTAGGAAAGTGTGTTCGAAGAAGGCCCTTACTTCTTCATCTCAGTGGGATTACATATGAGATTATAGATGGAAAGATTCACCCCCAAAAAACAATATTCCAACAAATCATTTGTTTGGATCATGATGTACTTGATTCCTAGGATTTTTGGGAAGAGAAAACCCTCATGGGTATAGGAAATACTCTTGTCACATTTTTCAAAACCTTAGAGGTAACCGAAACTAGATGATACACCGATGCTTTAATAATAACAATGCACAGGTCGAATCTCTGATACCATGCACCGGTCGAATCTATGATACCATGCACAGGCACATTACAAGACAAATCTGATCGATGCATGAAATTTAGAATGCACCGATGCAGAAGTCTGATACAGAAGCACAGGTGCGTCGGTTTAATTAAATGCACCGAAAGGTCGATTTTTATTATTATAATTGTTGTTTTTAAAATAGTATTACAATCGGTGTTGGTTCATTGTATTACAGTACCAATGCGCATTTTGTTACAACACCATTGCTTTTTAGCATTAAACACACCGGTTTTCATTTTCTCTTTTTAGAAACATCAACTTGTGACAATGCAATTATTGTTATTTTTTAATTCCATTGTTCATAAAAAAATTGGCATATATCTTATAATAGTATTCATATAAATTAAATTTTGAGTAGTGCATTTGGATATTATGTTTGGATTAATTTGTTATATCATCAGATTTTACATCTCTTAATTATAATATTTAATCATCCATATATTTAATCAACGATGTAACATTTCACAATGACGTTGGACATCGCAATAGAATAAAATAAAACATATTTTATTATATATGAATAAAAGGCTCTTTGTCATACAAAATGGGACACTTATTGGTAACCCCTTGTCTTTCAATTGGGACACTATGTCCATTACATTAAAAAAAATGTCTATTTTTCACAAGCAATTATTTCAAAAAATACAACAGCTTGCATTGATATCCAAATATATTGATCATCATTCTTCACTAGAATTGTTGTCGGCGCTCAAGCTACTTCCATGACTTGGGTTATTTGGCCGAATGTTTTGTTGATTTCCTCGATTGTTTTCTTCTTCTTCAAGTTCCATCTACAAAAATAAAAATAAAGTGTAATGAGTGTATCTACATTGGTGAGAATAATGAAAATTGAAATAAATAATATACATGAATGTAAATTGAAAAGTGACGTGCCATACAAAGAATTGAGTCTTGAATGATACACATTGTTTCAAAACCAAATCCCATGCCTTTTGTCAACAACTATTTTGTTGACACATTTCCATACTTTGTTTCCTACAAGTTTTATACCCCATAATAAATCATAGATTTAATATAAAGGATTTTTTTTGTTCCATTAATTATAAAATGAGAGAAGTAAAACAACATAGAAACTTACAAACTCCACAATTAATTTTTGATATGCTAACATATACTCACAACCCATACTTAACCCAATGTCAATCAATTCTTCCAATGGTTTTTCTTTGTATGTTAGCACTTGTTTGAAGACAGTCAAGGATGGTTGTTGTAAAACAACTTAAAATATAGAAAAATGAAATCTTAAGTTGTTATAAGGAAATAACAATTACTCACAAACTTTGCTATCAACCATTTTCTTCCTTGTCATTCTGTTTTATGTGTTGAATGGGTTCCATTTTGTTTTCTTTTCTAGAAGAAAATACTTGAAAATTAATATTTAAGGCTAAATTATTTATTTATATGTACCTAATAGAAAAATTCAATGATTTCATACAATTGAAGCATGTTATTGTTGAGATGGCTCCTCATGTGATGCAATTATGTCCATTTCTTTGACCACCTCCTTGTACACTTTTTTGGACATTCCTACTGGCATATTTCAAATATCAGCTCATTGATCTTTTGGGATTTTCATAATCTTCCTAAAAAAAAGTAACATGACAATAAAACTTTTTTATATTCATATATGAAAACTAAATATAACAAAATTGATATTAATAAAAGAATGCTTTGTAGTAATATATAAATATTCTAGAAAATCATTTTTAGGAATATATTACTTTTTGAATGATTTTTTTGTTGTTGTTGTATGTTTTTGCTATTGCAAGTTTGACAGGTCTCATTGACCATTGCTCTGGAAATGCTTCCTATAGTTTAGATATAACCTCGTTCTTGGAATCATTGGATTGATTTATGTATTGTAAGTGGAAAGTATGTCTATATGTTCATTCCACTATCCCTCGTAGTTTTGTAAAAGTTTCCTCCCCTTTCATTAGCCTCCATCACCACCACCCCAGATGAGTTAAGGACCAATTCATCATCATTTACATCTTCTATAATTTTTATTTTCTTAGGACGACATTACGTTCCTTCGTTGTTGGTCCCTATAGAAAATTAAACATATGTGAATTATAGATTGTTTGAAACATGTTATCTAATATTATTAGGTATATTATTAATGAAAATTCAAAAAGAACTCATATTGAATAGTATTTTTTCATTCATCTGATTCATCCTTTTGCAATTTTTCCATCAAGCTTTTACATTTTTCTGCACTTAGATCACAAAAAATCTTATTGAGCTTCCTCATTTTGTGGCTATTCATGATACACACTAACCAATACATATTAGTTAAACTTACATATAGTTCAAACATATTAATTTTGTATATAATTTACAAAGAACTTGCATTTTTTTCTTTTTTGGATGTGCTATCATTGTGTCGATCAAAATTTTTGTTACTTGAACTATTCTCACACATTTTTTTTATCAATATACAACATGTACCATTCAATACATAAGTTATTGAATATATTTTATAAATAAATCACATAATTTTAAGCTAAAAAAAAGGTTTTCTGGTGCGCTTTAATAATATGAAAGCACCGGTGCGTTCGATACAGAAAACACATCGACAAGAAAAAATAAATTTTTAAAAAATACTTTAAATTACAATGGTGTGATATGTATCGATAACAACATCGTGACTATAGTAAAAAATGAAAACAAAAAAAAAATAACCATGAACGAAAAAAATTACACATCGATGAACAAAATGTTTTAAAAAATTATGTTAGAACATTTCTGGTGCGCTTTATCAGTAAGCACACTGGTGCGTTATAGCCAAATCGATGCATCGATAACCAGAAACCATTTTTTTTTTAAACGTGACAGGGTCGAGAGGGTTTGGATCCAATGCAATAATTGGTCCCCTTGCATCACATGTCAAACGCCTTATACATAAAAACACAAACCCATTAAATCTAAAATGCCTAAAATGAAAATCTCTTATTGTGAAGTGATAGAGACAATTAAACCCTAAGGTGAAATTTTGTAGTCACATAAGAAAGAAGAAGCAAGGGTTTAAGGTAAGTGTGAATATGTTTTATTTTTTTCTGAATTTTAACTAAATCTAAATAGGGATAAAAATTGTAAAAAAAATTATTATTAAAATCAACAGTAAAATTTAAAATTTTTACTATGTCGGATTTTGAGTGAATAAAAAAATCCTTCAAATTCCGATCTTATGAATAATTTTGTTGCTCCAAAAGGGTTTTGAGTGAATCACCATACCCTTCAAATTCCAATCTTCTGAATAATTCTATTGCTCCAAAGTATTCTATTGCTCCACAGTGTTCCCCGATATGTCTCTCTTGCAAATCTCTCCCCTGTAAACTTCGGCAAAATAAAGAAATAATTAATAGCTTAATACTATTTAAAGGACTTTATGAAAAGGGTTTTGAGTGAATCACCATACCCTTCAAATTCTAATCTTTTGAATAATTTTGTTGTTCCAAAGTACTATGCTGCTCCACAGTGCTCCCCGATATGTCTCTCTTGCAAATCTCTCCCTTATAAATTTAGGCAAAATAACGAAATAGTGAATAGCCTCTTACTATTTAAAGGACTTTGTGAAATTAGATTTTTGAAAAATAAATTCTAGCTCATTTTTCGATTGTAAAAAAACAAAGTCACACTTTTTTTTTAAGTTTTTCGAAACACCAGTGTGTTTATTAATATAACGCATTAGTGCGTTTGTTTATACAAAGCATCGGTGCACTAAATATTTTTAGAGCACTAATATCATACAATTATTTTTTATTTATTTGAAATCTTGAGAACTGGTGTGGTTAGTAATTAAATGCCACGTTGTTTTATATCGTTATAGACGCACTGGTGTGTTTTGTTTAAATAAACACACTGTTATGCTTTAAAAGTTATCCGATAATTTATTTGAACATAAAATAGTATATTCATATTGAATTATCTTTTAGAATGCATCCACATGACTTGCAGTACTTCAGAGTATACATTTTCCGCTTAAAGTCACATTAGTATTAAAAATTATTGTTGATTTTGCTCCAATGCACGAAAAAAACTTATAATATCAAATGGACAAATCTTCAAATTCCAGCATGTTCCATATTGCTAAAATTACATCGCAGAGTTCTCCCTTTCCATCTCTAGTTAGTTCAGATTTTATTTATATTTCAATTATCTAATTGAATTTATTTTTTTTATCCATGTCAATCTGAATAAAAATGTATCCAAATTTGGATCTTGATTCAAAATAGAGTTTAGATGTAGAAAATATTCCACTAATTCAAAAATGTCGGAAGCCCTTATCAGGAGAAACATATTGCAAGCAGTTGGTAGATGAAAATGGAAAGTCACTTTAACCCGCCAATTGTAACATGCCATCTTCCAACCATAATCCTAGGTTAGTGATGGTAATAATTGTTTGGTATAATGTAATTTGAACAAACCAATTGTGGTGTGTTTAATAATATCATCGATGTAATAATGTTCAATATATTTGAAATTAGGATTTTGATGATGAGTGACCTACCTATCATTTTTCGTTGCACCCCACTACAATGTCAAATCGAGAGAAGGATGCAATAAGATCACAACTCGAAGAGGAAGCATACTAAGAATGGTTGAATCAACCACCTATTCAATTCTCACTAAGTCCAGATTCACTAATTAGGAATGACTACATCAATAGTAGTTCTTCACAAGTTGGAAATGGAGTCAATCAAATAGAGGTTGCTATGGATGATTATTTACGGGATACGATTTCCATGGAGACAATGTTGTTAGATGCATTCCAGAACGATGAGCTAGGGGATGATGCTCATATCAATAATACCTTTTTTGAAATCCTGAAATCTACTTCCACCACCCCTCTCTTTGGACCTAGCCTGTCAAAGTCTACCCAGGTGGGGACAAAAATGTACTATACAACTTGAAAGAAAAATTTGGCATGTCAAACACATGTTTCTCGATAATATTGAGGTAACTGACCATCAAGTCCCTTATATTTTGAGAAATCTTGTCACACAATCAAAATTAAAAATAATCGATTTTATGAATGTTAAATGACATTATACATTTATATTTCCCATTAACTCCATGTTTTTCGAAGATAAGGTTCTTCAGAGTGATAATGTCTTGCCCGGTAGCTATGAAGAGGCAAAGTAGATGTTGAAAATGTTAGGTGTTGAGTACATATCATATCATGCATGTCTGAATGATTGTATTATATATAGAGGAGAATATGCAGAAAAAGAGATATGTTTGAAATGTGGGCATGACAGGTATCATAAATCAGATAAAAAGGGTAAATCACATGATCCTCCTCATAAGATATTGAGTCACATGCCTATAATCCCAAGGATTCAAAGGCTCTTTAGTTGCAAAGAATTAGCTATGTTGCAGGTATGGAATGCCTTTCACAAAAGTGAGTTGGGAATTATGTGAATCCAAAAAAATTCAATAGCCATGAAGCATATAGAGGATACATGGCCCGAAAAATTCAAGGATGAAGTATGAAGTCTACGACTCAGCATAGCCATGGATGGTGTCAACCCATATTCCCTCCAAAACACCAACTATTTTATTTGGCATGTAGTAGTGATCAATAAAACTACCCCCCCATGGTTGTCTATGAAGAATGAACATCTTATGTTGGCTCTTATAGTCCATGGTAGAAGACAAGTGAAGAATATGGATATCTACCTATAACCATTGGTATATGAATTGAAGGAATTATGGGAATGGATACATGTTTACAATGTATCAAAACCCATCGCAACAGAGAGGAGTTTTACATTGTATGAAATATGTGCTTACACCAAACATGATTAAAAAGGATTAGGAGTTTGTGCTGGTAAATTACATGTTTATTGATTTGCTTATATATGTAACAATATTTTTTGGCATATTCAATTCGTTGCGATTGTTTTGATCTTCAACACTAACGTGCTTTGTATACATTAATAATCTTGTAGATCTTGTAGCAAAAGGGTATCGTGGTTGTACATGTTGTGTAACTTCTCTGAAGGATAGGTGGACCAACCACCTATGAAATCTAGTGTACGAATGCTCCAGGGTATTCCTCCCAGAACAACACCCTTACAAAAGAGCAACATTCTCTTTTAATGGTAAACCATAGAGAACCCAAAGGCTATCAATAATGACACCAACATAATGTCTTAGAGAATATGAGGGAGAGAAGGAGAAGAACTTATCTAGATGGATGTCGGTGGCCTCCCACCTATTCAACTGGATCATTTTGGTAGTTTTCTAGTTTGACAGGTTTTTCCTAGTTTTCGGGTCCCTGACTTCTAGGGCCGTTTTGAGCCCCTAAACAACGTTTTTAGGGCTAACCACATTCACGATATAAAAGGATATCCACATGAAACATGTGTAGTCCTCATACATACCTTTCCAATGGGCTATCGTGTACCTAAAACGAAGATCGTATGCAAAAGTTACAACCCCGGGAAGTTGATGTACTAACTTACCCAAATGAGGCCCACGTGACTTTTGGCGCTTCATCTCCTAGGGTTAGGTTTTTAGATGTCTAGGGTTTTTGACATTCTTGTTTATCGTAGAAAGGCCTTGAGAGCCTCATTGTAATCATCTTCTTGTGAATGAGCATAACCATCACATCTCTTCTCAGAGATAAGCCGCCACCATTCTAGCAAGCTTGTTTTCCACTACATTTTACAGTTTCAGCTTATGTCCTTATTGAATAGAAACTAGTTTTATTTTATATATATTATTCTGTGTTAAACATATTTTGATAATAATCTGGATTCATTTCGTTATGCTCATAAAATCCAGATCAATGGTATCATAGTGGTATGATCCTTGTCATTCTTAATGCATGTCCCCAACAAGGTCAGGGTACAAAGAATTGGGTCTCGAGCTTGTTTCTCTTGAGGAAAAAATCTCTTTCACACCCAAGCGACCTCTCATGGTGGGAGAAAAGAAATACGATGTGACAGGATATCCCTTCAAAAAAATTCTCAAGGAATCCCTCACGCAACAGAGGAATGAGATGATGGATAGTTTTGCGCAAATCCTTCGACGACTACCAACAAGCGACGCATATTCCTCAAACGGAGGTGCTGCCCCATTCAAGGTACAAATCAACTTCAATATTCCTATATTTGAAGGTCAGATAGACGCAGATGCTATAGAAAAATGGTTGAATCTACTAGAAGGGTATTTCTATGTCCATAACTTCTCAAATAGAGAAAATATTACTTTTGCACTCCTCAAAGCCATTCCCCATGTCAAATATTGGTGGAAACTTTCTGTGAGCAGAAGGAAATAGAGGAACCCTCATTATTTATAGTTGTGGTCACCTAAACTCCTTCAGGGATGCTATTAAGGAACAATACTACCCTGTTGGAAGTTATGACGACCTATATACAAAATGGACCACTTTGCAGAATGAAAGAGACCAAGTAGTGCCTGAGTTCACAAATATCTTCCATACCTTGCGTGACAAGCTGGGTATCAAATATTCTGAGTGACATTTGGTGCTCAAGTATCGCGGCAGTCTGCATAGATACATCTAGGCTGAAATGGATTTTCTAGAAATCTCATCCTTGGGCATAGCCTACCGATATGTCGTCAAAATCAAGCAGAAGCTTAAACAAAAGACGCAAAAATTTGGGCCTGGGAACCCCTCACAAAAAAATCCAGGAAAGGGCGGCCCCAACCCGCAAAACAAAGGATAAATAAAATATGTACCGCCTCAGGACAACTTTTCCAAGCCACAAGCAAAGAAGGACACCAAAAAGACAAAGAAAGATACTGGGATGTAGTGTGACTTCCATAAGAGCCCCTGGAATAACACTGTTGATTGTCACTCAAAGAATTCATTGGTGGCTGAGGTGAAAGCATCTAAATCAGATGTGGGTTTCTACTCTAAGTCAGAACCAAAAAGGGGGAGATAGATCATTGATGTAGAACTCCTTCGAAACTGAAGCTCAACAGTGAACCAGAATCCTGTGCTCTCCGTTGATTCACAGGTATTTTCCATCATGGCCATGAACCCTATCATTTTATCCATAACAGATAAAATCCCCGCCTCTAAAGAAGAATCCCTAATTGACAGGGATTATGATGTATTTGATACATAAATAACAGTCTCACCCATTTCCGTATCCAGAGCCAATTTGTTAGACAATGTTGGGAAATGACTACCTTTCCTCGGAGTGGCCCAAGCCTCCATTACCCCTTACACCATTGAAGTCGCTTTCCCCTTCACAGAGTTCATAAGTTGGTGTGAAAAACAGTATTTGCAATAAGAAAAGGTCATTTTGAATAAATTAGGGTCAGAGGTCTTATGCAGAATAGATAGCCTGTCAGTTCAACACGTCCTCAGTTTACCAGAGTCTTCCTCCATAGTGTATAATCCCTTCAAAGAAGAGAAAATAATCATAGTCTACAGATAATTTCCCCTCGAAGTCAAAACCCTATTTCTTCATACCATTGTCAAACCTGAACATCATTCTGAGAGTTTGTTGTTACCTGTCAGTATAAGTGTCATGATTATTGAGTTCCAGTGGGTCTACTCCACACTCAGTCAAATTCTAGGATTGGATAATGACAAGTTTGTAGTAGAGGTCATGTTGGGTTTCCTGTTGACCTTTTTTCAGTCAGAGTCTAGTCAGTCAGTCCATATTAGCTTTGAAGATTTCATCACCGGTAATATACACAATCAGTTAATAAATTTCCAGTCAGTGAGACACTTCAGGTATTACACGCATTTACTGAGAATGTTCCTGGAAACAAGTAAGACAGAATTCCCTGAAGCCGCATTCATCTCGACTGAATGAAAAAGGATCACGATGCTTATTTTTATAAATATGATTATGTCTAGGGTTTATAGCCCAATCTTTAGCACGAGCCTACCAAGGGTTTTGGAATAAGTGAAAATCTCTTTGCAACCCAACCCAGAGAACAGGATAGGAGATTGGATGTTGTTCATGCATTCTACTGTAATTTGGGTGTATGGTTATCAAGAAGGACCTTACCTTTTACCAGTGTTTTTGACTCCCAGAGTATTTTCCTTAGATTTCATTAGACAAAGAATCATTTCAAAGACAAAGCATCTAACTTGAAGTTCCCCTTCATAATAGGACCCTTTGTGGTAAAAGCTAGATCTTTTTTGCCTCAAATCCAGGCCAAGCTCAGTGAATTTGGATTCACATAGTTACAAGGGAGGAAATATGATCTTCATCAAATCATATCTAAGAGAAGATTGATGAGAATACAAGGCCCCTACGAGCATGAGCATGTTGAAGGATTTGATAAACTGGCTAATCTGGAAACCTGTGCAGATATGGAAGTCACTTTGCAACCTGATCATACACAACAAGTAGAGTCTGCCCCTCAGTGGATCCAAACACAGAAAAATTCTCCAAGGTTGATTATTAAAGCTCCAAAGATAAGTGTTTATAACAAGAGGAGCAGTTCAGAGGCACTGGGTGCCAGTAGTCAGAAAAATATTCTCAAGAAAATGAAAATCACACCATCTTCTCAAGTAGTAAACCTAGAGGAAGAAGAACCCGAAGAGAAAATGAGCATGGATATGGTGGAAAGTGCAACCAAAAATGAAGAGGCTGGCATAGGAAGCATGCCACAAAGTGGAAGCAGGTCAAGGGATTTCAACAGCAGGAAGTATGTTTTTAACCAGACACCTGGAGCAATATACCAGTCCAAAGAAGATCTAGCTAATCAATACGTTGTGAAAGGAAGCATGGACAATAGTGAAATAAGAGACTTGTTACCTGAGGTAGAGAATATCTTCTAGCATAAGTCTTCCCTATTTTCAGTCGGAGATGTGGAAAGGAAGACATTTAACATAGCACTGGCATATGATGATAAGGTGTTTGAAGTCAAACTGAATTATGAAAATATTGGTGCCCCAGACAAGTTGAAGTTCCACAGAAACGCCAGTGACATGCTATATTCAGACTACCTGAGTTTGAGTCTGAGGGTTTCAAGACTGAAAACACATGCACTAAAATTGGATGGACAATTGAAGCAGGAGAAAGCATTCATCAAATCATGGCAGACACAGGTGAAAAGATTGGAATCTGAAGGCCCTCAAGGGGTAAAGGCTTCTTTAGATGAGAAAGAAAAGATGATCCAAAGCCTGAAGAAGAAGTTGAAGATGTCTGCCATGGAACATCCACAGAAAACAGAGATAGCTGCTCTAGAGAAAGAAAAGGAGACATTTAGACAAGAAGCACTAAATTAAAAAGCCAAAGTATTGCCGCTAGAAAAGGAAAAAGAAAGTTGGTCACAAAAACAGGCAGCAAAATCAGACATAGTGGCTATTGACCCTTCTAGTATAGAAGCTAGATCAAGTATTGATGGATTGGTTCAAGATATGTCCCAAGTAAGATTAAAGACAAGGGAGATCAAGAACCTTAAAAAGGTCATAAAAAAGCTTCAGCAAGAGATGAAAATGAAGGATGAAAAGATGGCCCAATTCCAAAAAGAGAATCAAGATTTTCAAGAAAGAGTAAACAAGATGAAAATAAGGTCGAGGGGCAAAGCATTGTTGCAAGGAGATAAACATATACTCTGGGATGTTGTTGCTATTGAAGTTGCTAAGTTCAGGGTTTATCTAAATTTTATAGATGACAAAGACAGCATGGCCATCACCGCCTGAAGCAGATGTACATTGTTAATGAGACACTCGCGAAAAATCCTTTGGAATGGGCCCAGAACACTATTAATTTTCTAAATTATGTGCCCATGTTGATATTTAGACCATTGAGGTAAAGGAAATAACTACACTGATCATTTGGGCCAGGAGGATCATCGCTAAGCACAATTTGCTCAAGTCATTTCAGACCAAAGCTGTGCAAATGGAACAAAGTATACAAGAGTTTAAGGATACATTTGAACAATTGTTTATCAAGGGCCTCCCACCATTTTGGGATGGTAAGGGGAAATTATATAATCAAGAAGAATATAATTCTCTCCTCACCCAGTGCAGAATGGATCATTCCAAATTTGAAGCTTTGAAGGAGAGCCTGAAAGGACTGAGTTTGGTGGAGTATTTAGCCATAGACTTTGATATTTTGAATCAATTTAAGATGGTTAAAACTGGGCTGCCAACTATGTCTTACGCTACTTGCATCGATCTAGAGATTATGATAAAGGAGATGATGGATTACAAGATTTCGTCTGACTCACAATGGAAGGAGATCATGTGGCTGGGCAGGATGAAATGCAGTTTTCCAGGGGCCAGTAAGTAACCTCTGGGTGTCACCAAACTGGAAAATTTGACATGAAACCCGAGAAAGACAGATGGCGCAGAGGAAGCCGAGCAGTCAAAGAGATATGTCCTTAGTTTATGAAACGTTTTTGTTTTAATCATTGTAAAACAGTTTTCCTACTGAAACCATTGGCATGTAATTATTTTAGTCAGTTTTAGAAATTGAAACGCTTCAGTTTCAACCATGGTAATCGAACTGTATAAGTACCAGGAGTTTTGAATGAATTAATGTTGGCAGAAGTGCAAGAGCACCTTGTTGTTTCTGAAGTCTATTGTAATTTTCTGAAACTGAATTGAATACACATGAAAAAGCACTTTGAAGTCTCTATGAAAAGATTCCAATGGTGGTGATATGAGTTATGTCTCTTTTAATTGTATGTATTTCTTGTGTTCTTTGATTTCATTTGCATTGTCCTCTGTTTAAATTGGATAGTTAAAAGCTCAGAATTCACCCTTTGATGCTCTCGGCTTAATCAATTTAAACTGTGTGTATTTCTTCTTAACTAATTCATAATTCATTTCAGTAATGCTCTAATGCAGTTATTTGTTTTCTCTTTCCTCTCACACCCTGCTTAAATACAATTTACAAATCATATTCATTGTCTCATTTGGAATTTATCCTCTGGATATTTCTACCATGCAGTCATTGTTTTCATTCACTTTCATAATTTTGACTCCATATCCCTGAGTGTTCCTCCCCTTCTTTGCCAACAATTTTATAAAAAACCCCAAAACAAACCGAATCTAGCCACCGATTGCCAAAAAATATCAAGTGACACAAGAGAGCCCTCTCTAAGTTGAGTAGGATAGTGCCTCAGCTCTAAAGTTGGTTGAAACGGTTACCTCTGTCATTTTTCTATCAGCCAGAAAAAAATTACAGAGTGCGAACATTCTGACGCCGTTGTTGGGGGCGAAATTGAAAACTCTTCCCCGACAAAAAATGACTTTAAGCTTAGTCTCGATCCATGAGGGTGACAGTGGATTGAATACATTATTGGTTGAGGTCATTATTATTACCTTGGAAACTCCATTACTGAGAGACCATTCGCACCAAGCAGTTTGAACTTGAAATCCTGGCTCCCAAGAGAATTCACACTAGAAGCAACCCAGACCTAGAAGTTGTTATCCCTGTGTCTGACCCTGAGAATATTGTACATAAAAGAAAAGAAAAACCAGTAACCTCGGGGTTGTGTCCAGACTGATATCTGTCCTTACCCAAGGACAGAGTGACTAGTATCGAAGACTTTGAGTTTAATGTGAAGTTCGAACAAACTCTATTCAGAACTAAATCTGAATCCTATTTAGACGAAACCATCTTTAACAAAAAAATATTCCAAGACTTGATTTTTGCTGCATCTTCTAGGCCTATAGTGATTCCCACTCAGAACCAACAGCCACTCCAACCCCTCACAGCAGTTATATTTTCTCCCCTCATACTTCCTTCTCAATTACATGATTTACCTCAAGATTATAACCTAAGGATCAAACTATATGACGTTGAACGTAACATATCATCCCAGAAGCACCTAGATTGGTTTAATGATTTCATAGACTTGGAGGAGGTGGACTTTGTAGATGTAAAAATGAGGTTGTTTACACAGAGTCTTGTTGGAGAAGTGAGGAATTGGTTCAGAGCCCTTCCACCTACTAGCATCATAGATTTCAAGGTCTTTGAAACCAACTACCTTGCAAAATGGGGAGACAAGAAAAATCCCCTTTAGTTGTTGACCCAATATAAAAACATGAAGAGATCACCTGACGAAACAGTGCAGGAGTTTTCGTCCAGATTCATGAAGGTCTATAATTTGATTCCTCCAGAGGTAAAACCCCCCCTAAAGTTGCTCAGCTCATATATGTTGATTCTTTTGAAAGTGATTTTGCTTTATTATTAAGAGAATGAAGGTCTGCTACATTATATGATATGATGATTGATGCCATAGAAGTTGAAGTGAATCTAATGGCTTCAGGAAAGATAACATCTGACTCTGGCCAAAACATGAACAAAGCTTAAGATAAGACCCAACCTTTGACCTCACAAACCTAAGAAGAAAGGTTTGAAATGATGATGAGAAACATGGAGAGGATGATGGAGAGAATGGTCCTGAGTAACATGTCTAACCCCAGAGAACAGGTTGATGGTCCACCCAGAAATCCGAGGAGAATAGGAATCCCACAAATTAGACAAAGGGAGCAAAGAAATCAGGGAAATCAGGCGAATCAAGCAGATCAAGCGAATCAGGGAAACCAAGGAAATAAGGGGGAACAACAAATAAGTCCTCCTTTTCAAAATAATTATGTAAATGAAAATTATGATGGATATTTTGAAGACAACATGAACTGCTGTGATGATAAAGAAACATAGGTATTTCTGACTAAAGAAGAACACGACCAGTTCATGGATGCAAGTGATATCTTTTTGCAAGATGAGGAGGAAAGGGTATCAGTAGAAAGAGAATATTATGAGACATGATTGCAAAATTCCATCATGCAATTCCAAAGACAATACAACCTTCGAAATCAAAGGGTACCTCCAAACCCTCCAAAGGGAAACCCCACCAAAGAAGCTCAGAGTAACATGCCTTCTTCAATTCAACCCCAAAAAGATTATTTTGCAAAGGATTTAGCTGCGAAGGACTCTGTTGCGAAGGATTATGTTGCAAAGGGTACTGTAGACAAAGGAAAGCAGAAAGAAGAACCCCATAAGAGAATATTGGAGGCAAGGAAAGAAACGGTCACCAAAGAGGTAGAAAGGACCTCATCCTCTTTTAATTTTGAAAGTGAGATGGCCAAGATAAAAATTTATGTACCATTTAACGAATTAATCAAGAATAACGAATACAAAAATCAAATCATCAAAATGTTGAATATGGAACAGACCTATGATACCCTAAACATACAAGATGATCACCCAGCCATCTTATTTGGTCCATGCGTGGAGGAAATAGTGATATTGAAGAAGTTGCCCCTTTTTATGTTAGTCTAAAGATCCACGATATGACTCTGCACAATGCTATGTTGGATTCTGGATCATCTCATAACCTGATGCCTAAAGTAGCCATGGACCAATTAGGCCTTGATATCACAAGACCTTATAAAGATATGTTCTCTTTCGATTCAAGAAATGTGAAATGCATTGGCTCGATCAAAGACATGGTGGTGTCATTGGCACAAATCCCAACAAATAACATGGTTATGGACGTAGTGGTTGCAGATATTCCTCCCAAATTCGGCATGTTTTTGTCCAGGTCGTGGGCGGAAAAATTAAAGGGAACTCTCTAGATGGACATGTCATACACTACTATCCATGTCTTTGGTCAAGACATAAGACTATAAAATTAAAGGGAACTCTCCGGATGGACATGTCATACGCTACTATCCATGTCTTTGGTTTTGCTTAAATACATGGTCAACAACAAATCACAACCTAGTAATCATCTCATCTACTCTGTGGAAACTGAGTTGGGGTCTTCCATTTTCTTCAATGACCTGTGTCTTGACGAGGGGGGACCAGAAATTGATATGGCCGAAAAGGAAAGATCTGAGCAGCAAATTGAGAAGCTTTTAGAGCAGCAGCATGATGCAGAAGATCATATATGGAAGATGAGTTTTGATGGGGCTACCTGCAGAGAAGGAGTGGGAGCTGGTGTTTGGATCAATCACCCCAAAGCATATTCAAAATTGTGTTCTTATAAACTTGTTTTTGAATTCACAAATAACATGGCAGAATATGAAGAATTAATATTGGGGTTGAAAGTTTTGGAAGAATTGGGCACCAAGAGGATTGTTGTACATGGAGAATCTGAGCTAATTATAAATCAAATCAAAGGCATATACCAAGCAAAACACCCTAGACTGAGGGCTTATAGGAATCTAGTACTAGACCTCCTTGAGAATTTTCCAAAGTGTAATCTTTCAGCAATTCCAAGAGAACATCAGGTTGTTGATGCATTGGTTACTTCAGAAATAGTTTTCAAAGTTCCAATTTTCCCTGACAAAAGGTACAAGGTTGAGGTCAAATACCGGCCAGCAGTACTAGATAGTATGAAGCACTGACAAGTTTTTGAGGATGACAAACAGATAGAAAGCTTCCTCAAGATGGAGCATGAAATTGAGAGTTTGAATATCGATGATGAATTTTGTGATGACGAAGTGGATGTGACTGCTTTCACAAAGGAGGGGTATTTTGACAATTATATTGCAGGTAGGGATATTGTTCAACTAAAAAGAAACATCATTCCCAAGGGTCTGGTTCCATTGGAGAGACTCTTTGATAATAATGATGTGGTCAGAAGTCCAAAGATTATAGTAAATGAAGGGGATGTGTAAGATTGTAATATTGGGACCCCGGAGGATCCAAAGATTATTAAATTGTCCAAAAAGCTCAGCCCCGAAGTCAAGGAAAAGTATGTCAGGTTAATGAAAGAATTCCCTGATGTTTTTTCTTGGAGCTATGATGATTTAAATTATATGACACCAATATAATTCAACATGTTATCCCAATCAAAGAATATCATAAGCCATTCAAACAAAAATTGAGAAGGATAAACGCTTTGTTGCTACCCCTGATTGAGAAAGAGGTGAAGAAACTATTCGAAGACAAAATCATAGTATCCCCGAGGTTTTCCAAATGGGTAGAAAATCTGGTTCCAGTCAGAAAAAAGAGTGGAGAGATCAGGTTGTGTGTGGATTTCAGAAATCTGAACAAGGTGTCTCTAAAAGAAAACTACCCATTGCCTAAGATGGACCACATTTTACAGAAGGTAGTAAGCTCTCAGAAAATGTCAATGTTGGATGGTTTCTCTAGATACAATCAAGTCATGGTGCATCCTAATGATCAAGAAAAGACAATATTCACAATGCCATGGGGAAAATTCATGTACGCCAAGATGCCTTTCGGGCTCATGAATTCAGGGGCAACATTCCAAAGAGCTATGGATATCACTTTTGCTGAGGAAAAAGACAAGTTCATTGTCATCTACATGGATGATATCACTGTGTATTCTGCTTCGGATGAGGAACACCTCAAACATTTAAGAAGGGCATTTGAAAAATGCAGGAAGTTTGGTATATCATTGAATCCTAAGAAATCAAATTTTTCCATGGAAGAAGGAAAGATGTTGGGTCATATTATTTCGAAATAAGGGATAAAGGTAGATCCCAACAGAGTTGAGGGAATCTTGAAAATTGGTATACCTAGAAGTAAAAATGAGGTTCAATCTTTCCTGGGGAAAGTAAATTTCCTAAGAAGGTTTATCCCAAATTTGGATGAAATCATAAAACACATCACCAACATGATTAAGAAGGGAAATGAAATAAAGTGGATTCCTTAAGCAATAAAATCCTTTGAAGACATCAAGGTGGCATTGACCAAGGCTCCTGTATTGGCCAGTCCTAATTTTGAAAAGGATTTTATATTGTTCTCTTTCGCCTCAGAGCATACAATTGCTGGTGTTTTGCTCCAGAAAGATGACTTGAATTTTGAGAATCCCATAGCATATTACAGCAAGACATTGAGGGATTCTCCTTTGAAGTATGACATCATGGAGAAGCAAGCATATGCATTAGTCAAGGCCTTGAAAGAATTCAGAGTTTATATCCTGCATTCCCATACTACTGCTTATGTACCTAGTAGCTCAGTAAAGGACATCCTAGCCCAGCCAGATCCTGAAGGAAAAAGGGGTAAATGGATAGCAGCACTATTATAATATGACCTTGAGATCAAACCCACCAAGTTGATCAAGGGACAGGGTCTTGCAAAGTTGATGACTCAGAAAAATTGTGAACTCTTAGGAATAAATTTCATTGCAGACATGTCAGAAGGTGCAGAAGAGGAGAGGGCGATGCCACAAATATCTCAGAAGTTTCTTGATTCCACATGGTATGCAGATATCATCTTTGTTTTAAATAATTTGCAAGCTCCCCCTGAATTAAGTAAAACAAAGGCAAGATTCTTGAAGTTGAAGGCGTCAAAATTTTGCATAATAGATCAATCTCTATATTGGAAGGACCCTGGGGGAATCTTATTGAGTTGTCTGCTAGAAGAGGAAGCTGAGAAGACCATCAGAGAATTCCATAAAGGTGACTGTGGAGGTCATCATTATTGGAAAACGACGGTACACAAAATATTGAGAGTTGGTTTTTATTGGCCCAACATTTTTTCTGATGTCTATAAAGGGGCTTCAAGATGCCATGAATGTCATATTTTCGAGGGGGGGGGGGGTGATGGTAAGGGAAAATTGCAGCTTCTGCCTTTGAAGCCCATTTCTGTGGAAGATCCTTTTAGTTGAAGCCCATCTCTGTGGAAGCTCCTTTTAGACAATGGGGTCTAGATTTTATAGGGGAGATACATCCACAATATTCATCCCAACACAAGTGGATTCTGACATCAACAGATTATTTCACTAATGGATCGAGGGAGTACCCACTAGGCAAGCGACGGATGTTGTTATCATCTAGTTTCTGGAAGAAAATATTTTGTCCAGGTTCGGGTGTCTAATCAAAATCATCACCAATAATGCAACAGCCTTAAAGTCTAAAAATATGGACAAATTTTGCAGCAACTACAACATAACTCTTGGCCACTCCACTTCTTATTACCCTCAAGGAAATGGGCTAGCTAAGTCATCAAACAAGAGCCTCACCAAAATTATAAAAAAGTTGTTGCTAGAAAACAAAAAGGCTTGGCACAAAAAGCTCATTCATGCATTATGGGCTGACAGAATCACCCCCAAATAGGTCCATCGCTACCTCACCTTTTCAAATCATCTATGGCACTGATGCAATTTTTCATACTACATTGGGGTTGCTAGTAATGAGGTTGTTACAGGAGGAAGATGCAAAGATAGATTCCACACGAAGAAGGAAGGATGAACTCATCAGTGTACGGAAAACCAAAGAGAAATCTTTCGACAATACTCAACTGCGCCAAGACAAGATCAAAGAAGATTTCGACATAGATACCAAGGTGGACAACTTCAAACCGAGAGACTTGGTACTAAAATGGGACGCCAGAAATGAAGATAAGGGAAAACACGGGAAGTTTGATCACCTATGGTTGGGCCCGTTCAAGGTTGTAGCATATAGTGGAAGAAATGCCTACATACTATAGGATATTAATGGAGACGTCATTGGAGGAGGGTCTGTGAACGACTGGTTCCTCAAACAATATGTCATTTAAACGATCATCACCCCTCCCATTCATTGTACATAATCGTTTATGTTTTATTTTTGCATAAAGAAGTTGGAATAAGGGAAACATAGTTGAAGCCCGAGGTGCAGGCCCTGAGCTATTATGGGTCGATTTTGAGTTTTTTGAATAAAGGTCAGAGGATTCAAACTGCAGGAATAAACTACAGCCCAATGGGTAGGCATGTGGTCTATTGTTCTTTGCTACCTCGCAGGGAGGATAGCATCCCCAATAGGAGCCTATGTTATCACCATAACAGTTTTCAATGGAGTCTGAGTCTCAAAAATTAGCTAAGGGATAAAACAAGCATGGAGACACAGTAAACTAGAGGGTAGAGCCATATCTAGCGGAGAAAGGCCAATATAGCAGAGGCGCGGAAGTTGATGGGGCCTGGCAGACCATAAATCTTCAAGTGGCCCAGATCGACAACCAGGACACATATCGGGCGATGAAGTAGCACGGAAGATAATTATTCAAGGGTGGGTCGGGGAAAATACAATGGTTTCATTTCATGGACACATGATCCCAGCAGAGGCATATCGGGAGGAAAAGCGGTCTACCCAAAACCATTTTTCCCCACCCCCGATATCAAAAAGTGCATATAAAAGGAGAGCCCCGGTCATTATTTTATGATATTTCAAAGCATTCAAACATTTGAAAATTGGCGCAAACCACCCCGTTCGAAACTAAAGCTCAACAGTGAACTAGACTCCTGCACTCTCTGTTGATTCACAGGTATTTTCCATCATGGCCATGAACCCTGTCGTTTAATCCATAACAGATAAAATCCCTACCTCTAAAGAAGAATCCCTAATTGACAGGTATTATGATGTATTTGATACAAAAATAACAGTCTTGCCCATTTCCATATCCAGAGCCAATTTGTTAGAAAATGTCGGGAAATGACTACCTTTCCTCAGAGTGGCCCAAGCCTCCATTACCCCTTACATCGTCGAAGTCTCTTTCCCCTTCCCAGAGTTCATAAGATGGTGTGCAGAACAGTATTCAAAAGAAGAAAAGGTCATTTTGAATACATTAGGGTCAGAGGTCTTAGGCAGAATAGATATCCTATCAGTTCGGCAAGCCCTCAGTTTACCAAAGTCTTCCTCCACAGTATTTGAGCCCTTCGTAGAAGAGAAACTAATCACAGTCTACAGATAATGTCCCACCAAAGTCAAAACCCTATTTCTTCAGACCATTTTCAAACCTGAACATCATTCTGAGAGTTTGTCATTACCTGTCAGTATAAGTGTCATGATTATTGAGGTCCAGTGGGTCTGCTCCATACTCAGTCAAATTCTAGGATTGGATAATGACAAGTTTGTAGTAGAGGTCATGTTGGGCTTCTCGTTGACCTTTTTTCAGTCAGAGTCTATTCAGTCAATCCATATCAGCTTTGAATATTTCATCGCCGGTAATATACATAATCAGTTAGTAAATTTCCAGTCACTGAGACACTTCAGGTATTACACGCATTTGCTGAGAATGTTCCTGGAAACAAGTAAGACAGAATTCCCTAAAGCTCCATTCATCTCAATTGAATGCAAAAGGATCACGATGCTTATTTTTATAAATAAGATTATGTCCAGGGTTTATAGCATAATCTTCAGCATGGGCCTACCAAGGGTTTTGGAAGAAATGAAAAGCTCTTTGCAACCCAACCTAGAGAACAGGGTAGGAGATTGGATGTTGTTCATGCATTCTACTATAATTTGGGCATATGGTTATCAAGAAGGACCTTACCTTTTACCAGTGTTTTTTACTCCCAGAGTCTTTTCCTTAGAAGTCATCAGACAAAGGATCATTTCAGAGACAGAGAATTTTCTGAAGACTCACAAAGCATCTAACTTGAAGTTTCCATTCATAATAGGACCCTTTGTGGTAAAAGATAGATCTTGTTTGCCTCAAATCCAGGCCAAGCTCAGTGAATTTGGATTCACATAGTTACTAGGGAGGAAATATGATCCGCATCAGATCATATCTAAGAGAATATTGATGAGCAGACAAGGCCCCTACGAGCATAAGCATGTTGAAGGATTTGATAAACTAGCTAATCCGGAAACCTGTGCAGATATGGAAGTCACTTTGCAACCTGATCATACACAACAAGTAGAGTGTTCTCCTCAACAGATCCAGACACACAAAACTTCTCCAAGGTTGATTATTAAAGCTCCAAAGATAAGTGTTTATAACAAGAGGAGTAGTTCAGAGGCATTGGGTGCCAGTAGTCAGCAAATTATTCTCAAGAAAATGAAATTCATACCATATTCTCAGGTAGTAGACCTGGAGGAAGAAGAACCCAAAGAGAAAATGAGCATGGAGATGGTGGAAAGTGCAACGAAAAACGAAGAGGTTGGCATAAGAACCATGCCACAAAGTGAAAGCAGTTCAAGGGCTTTCAGCAGTAGGAAGTATGTTTTTAACCAGACACCTGGAGCAATATACCAGTCCAAAGAATATCTAGCTAATCAATATGTTGTGAAAGGAAGCATGGCTAATAGTGAAATAAGAGACTTGTAACCCGAGGTAGAGAAGATCTCCCAACATAATTCTTCCATGTTTTCATTCAAAGATGTCGAAAGGAAGACATTTAACATAACAGTGGCAGATAATGATAAGGTGTTTGAAGTCAAGTTGAATTATGAAAATATTGGTGCCCCAGACAAGGTGAAGTTCCATAGAAACGCCAGTGACATGTTGTATTCATACTGCCTGAGTTTGAGTCTGAGGTTTTCAAGACTGACAACACATGCACTAAAATTGGATGGACAATTGAAGCAGGAGAAAGCATCCAACAAAGCATGGTAGACACAGGTCAAAAGATTGGAATCTGAAGGCCCTCAAGGTGATCTAAAAATGAAGAAGACTTGAAACTTGAATAATAATTGCAAGTGAAATGTTTATGTGTTTAAAGCAA
>SNQJ01S0106764.1:0-11755 GCA_010110895.2 Picea sitchensis | reverse complement strand
CTTTATTTTTGGAGGTGTACTAAGACTAAATCTCCCACTTCAAATTGAATCTCTCTTCTGTGTTGATATACTCTGCGCTTATATTCCTGGCTAGAACTTTGCAATCGCTCTCTGATTTTACTGTGGAGCTCCTGCATCTCTGCTGCAAAATCTTCCGCTCCAACACTCCTGAACTCACTCTTCTCTAAGTCTCTCAAATCAGACACTCCTCTTGGCTTAATTCCATACATTATCTGAAATGGGATATGTCCTCTTCTCCTGTTAGGTGATAATTATATGCAAATTCCGCTTGTGGCAGAATTTGATCCGATTGAATATGGTGTTCAGTTACCAAACTCCTCAATAAGTCCCCCAAGATTCAGTTTACTACCTCAATCAGTCCATCCATATGAGGGTGATATGCTGAGCTAAAAGATAAATTCATCCCCAACTTCTTCCATAGGGTCCTCCAAAAATGAACAACAAATTTGGTATCTCTGTCTGAAACAATACTCCTAGGCAATCCATGAAGTCGAAAAATTTCTTTGAAAAAAAGATTTGCAATGTGTGTTGCATCACTTGTTTTTTGACATGGAATGAAATGTGCCATTTTAGAAAATCTATCGACTACGAATATGGAATCACAACCTCTTTGTGTCCTTGACAGTCCCAACACAAAATCCATGCTTACAGCGTCCCACAGCCTCTCTGGTATTGCCAATGGTTGATACAACCCTGTATTATGTCTTTTCCCCTTTACGTGCTAGCAAATTTTGCATCTGTTAACAAACTTCTTCACATCTGTCCTCATTCCTGGCCAATAATACAAGTTGTTCAGTTGCGCAAATGTTTTATCATGGCCGAAATGTCCAGCCAATCCCCCACTATGTTTTTCCTTCAAAAGGTTTTCTCTCATAGAACCATTTGGGATACACAACTGATTTCCTTTCAATAACAGTCCATCCTGAATTAAATATTCAATCCATTGTATTTTGTCTCTCAGAACAAGATTCTCGCATGCTTCATAAGCATCCTTGAAATCTGAATCATCTATGTACATTTCCTTAAGGCTATCAAAACCTAAGGTCTTCACTTGAAACTCCTGCAGAATCAAACATTTCCTACTTAATGCATAATCAAACTTGTTAGCATTTCCATAAATGTTCTTTATAACAAAAGTAAATTTCTGCATAAATTCAACCCATTTTGCATGTTTCTGGTTCAATTTTTCCTGTCTGGTTACACACTGTAAGGCTTGGTCGTCGTTGTACAAAACAAACTCCTTGGGAACCAGGTAGTGCCTCCATTTCTTCAACGCTTGTATGACTGTGAAAAACTCTTTATCATACATGGAGTAATTTCTTTTGGCCTCATTCAGTTTCTCACTGAAGTATGAAACTGGTCTATTGTCTTGACTTAAGACTGCTCCAATCGCAAATCCACTTGTGTCACATGTCACTTTAAATGTTTTGGTGAAATCTGGCAAAACCAGAACTGGTGTTCATTTATCTTCTCTTTCAAAAATTTGAATCTTTTCTCTGCTTCCTTTGTCCAATGAAAAGACTTATGTCTTTTCTTGACTGTGTCCATCATTGGTGCACAAATCCCACTAAAATTTTTGATGAACTTTCTGTAAAAATTGGCTAATCCATGGAAGCTTCTGACTTCAAAGATATTCCTTGGCAATGGACATTCTTTGATCTCGTTTACCTTTTTCAGATCCATCTTCAGTTCATTCGAAGAGATCACAAAACCCAGATAAATGAGCTCTGTCTTCATGAAAGATGACTTCTTCATATTTATCGACAACTTCTCTTGCTGCAACCTCCTCATCACTGAAGTTAAATTCCTCAGATGTTCTTCCTCAGTCTTACTGAAGATCATTATATCATCAAGATACATGATTACAAACTTACCAATGAAATCTTTCAAGACTTCGTTCATCAATCTCATAAAATTATTTGGCGCATTCGTCAAGCCAAATGGCATGACAAGCCATTCATACAATCCTTCATTCGTCTTAAATGATGTCTTCCATTCATCACCTTCCCTCATTCGAATCTAGTGATATCCACTTTTCAAATCATTTTTTGAAAAAAAAATTGCCCCACTCAAGCAATCCATCAAGTCATCCATATTGGGTAAAGGAAATATATACCTGATGGTGATTTTGTTTATATCCCTTGAGTCTGTACACATCCTCCATCCACCATACTTCTTTAGGCTTAACACTGTAGGTACAACGCATGGACTCAAGATTTCTCTAATCAACCCTTTGTCCATCAAATCCAGGACTTGCTTCCTAACTTCTTCATTCTCCTGCGGAATCAATCTATACACTACTTTGTTTGGCAAACTCACTCCTGGTATAAGGTCAGTGTGATGACTTATACTCCTGATGGGTGTAAACGAACAAGGAAAATCGTCCACCACTATATCAGTGAAGTTCTCCAACAGTTCTTGAATTTCCTCAGGTAGATCATCTATCGAAGTACTGGTCAAGATGACTCTAGGTTTTCTAACCACAACAAACTGCATTTCCTAATATTTCTTGACTTCATCAAGAAGTTCCTTCCCACTCACGAGAAGTGTAGTATTTCTTGCTTCTTCTTTCACCTTCTTATCTTCAATTGGAAGCAACATATGCGTCCTACCATTCTTCTCCAAGGTGTAAGTGTTCTTTCTCCCATCATGAATAACATTTTTGTCATATTTCCAAGGCCTCCCCAAAAAAATATGACAGACATCCATGGGAATAACATCACATGAAATCTCATCCCTATATCCCCCTGTCTTAAATTCAACTAAACATTGTTTAGTGATAGTTACCTGATGTCCCTTTTGCAACCACGAAAATTTATATGGGATTGGATGTGCAACTGTTTCCAATTCCAACTTCTCCACCATCTCTGTGGATACTAGATTATTTGTGCTTCCACTGTCAACTATTACCTTGCATACCCTATCCTTGGTCTTGCAAGCAGTCCTAAACAAACTGTTCCTCTGGAATGGATTTTCTATCTCTTTCTCTGGCTTCAAGAGAATTTTCCTCATCATTAAGGATTTTCCTCCTTCTGCATATTCTACCTCAACATTTCACCTTTGAACTTCTTAAATGTGATCTTCTCCCCCTCCATATATTTTTCTATCGGTACATTCCCAAGATTTGTGTATGATATTTCCATAGACAAAACACTTTACTTCACGTCCTCTGCCTCTTCCTCTTCCTCTTGCTCGAGGAAAAGTGTTCCTATTGACAAACTGTCTTCCTTGTGAACTTCCTCCCCTTTCAGGGTGGTTATGTGGCTTCTTTTCTTCATCCTTGTGCTTCTGTACTCTGTCCTAGGCAACTTCTTTGCCTCTACTTTGACTTCTACCTCTGCCCCTTTGACCTTGCTTTCAAGCCAATTTCTTTTCTTCCTTCAGAGCAACCTGATAAGCATATTCTACATTTATGATTTTCACCATGCTCATCTCATCCTAAATCTCATATCTCGGGCCAGTCATATATCTGGTGACCTTTTCATCATCACTCTCGCGATGACCAACTCTGATGTTAAGCTTGTAAAACTCCTCTGTATATTCCTTCACTGTCATCCCTTTCTGTCTCAAATTTTACATTCTTCGAAACATATTGATTTGATAATCTCTGGGTATATATTTGGATTTCATCTTGGCTACCCTCTTGTCCCATCTTTAATTCTTTTTTTTCCTTTGCAATGCCTGTCAGCCTATAGTTCATCCCACCACAGCGCTGCATGTCCTTTCAGTCTAGTGACAGCATGCTTAACTTTCTTATCTTCCTCGACATCCTCATAGTCGAAGTATTTATCCAGAGCTCTAAACCAATCTAGTAGCTCCTCTACGTCCAAGTTTCCTTCATACATCAGGATGTCCAAGTTTTCTCTGGCACCCATCCTTGCAATAGATTTTAGTAGACGTTTCTCTGCAGCATCTTCAGCTACAACTTCTTCTTCTTCATCTCCTTATTTGTTCTCGCTTTTAGCCTCACTGATATCTCCAGTATCAGGTGTTCACCTTTGTACTGTCTCCATAACATTCAATCAAGAAAGAAGTTCCCTCATTTCCCTTTCCACGGTTAGATCGGGCATAGCTCTTTCTGGATGTCTCCTTGGCGGAATTGTTTCAATCTATCCACGCAGAATTCAAATCACAATTTGCCTTATGTACCCTCCTGCCTACAGAAAACAATGATTGTAGGCTCTGATACCACCTGACATAGATCCCCTACCTAGGTAGGGTCTGCTGACCTCCCAGTCTATGGATCTTAACCTTCTCTGAGCTAAAATGGCTCCTTGGCTCCTCGCTGGAACCTTTAATAACTAAAAACCATAGGTCCTTAATTTCAAAACTCCACCTACGCGAAATAGCCCGAGCGTGAGCTCCTCCTCCACGTGACCACCGACGGTGACCACAGGCCTAACCCAAAAGGTGCTTCGCACTTCATGACATCATGTGTTTTATTGTGAGTCCCTCAACTCTCTCCACTTCCAACTATCAAACTCCTGAGTTTTGAACTCTCGAACTCCAAACTAGGAGTCCAACGGGCACTAGCTCCTCCTATACACCCCCGATGTGACCTCCAACTGTGACCTGGGGCCCAATTTCTGAACACTATGGGACTTCATGTGTCACAAATTCAGGAAATGCTCTCTCCTTCGAACCTCTGACTCCCGACTTCCCGATAGTCATGAACGCCAAATATACGACTCACAATTCCCTTGATCTAACGATCTAGATTGTTCCTCGTGAATTAGAAGTTTGTGTATCGCGGATTTGAAAAAGTAGTTTCCTCTGGATCCTCAAATCCCAATTCCCGATTTCCCAAAGTCCTCTTCCCACGAAATAAAATCAAGGGTCTGATCTCCCCTTGGATCGACGGTCCACTATCTCTCCTGAGATTTGAGTGTTGAATGACTCTCTCCCTTATCCTTCTCACAATTTGACTAGATCTAACGTCCCACGGATATCGACACTTCTCCCTTTAGGAACTTCCACCGTTTGTCTAGGTTTTCAATGCTCCTTTCCAAATAACTTGGCGTCAACCATCCTGAGATTGATTTCCATGAGGTGACTTCATCCCTCATCCTTCCTTTGAACTTTTTTCGAGTCTCTATCCTTCCTAAGCTTGAATTCTCATTGCAACCTCTGGGATTCTAAGGAATATTTCACGCACACCTTGCGGCTCTCAGTGATAACCTCTGGTTATTCGACCCCTCCAACTTTGCGCACTCCTTGCGATAGAAGTTCTCCAACTGCTCCCTTGGGTTGGACAAGTCTAAAACTCTCCTCAGCCTGTGCACACCTTGCATGGCTTTGTGTTATACTTGCACTTCTGATGGTATAAGATCAACGCTAACTCTCCTGAGCTTTCTGAGATGAACTCAAGATCTTTCGACGCACTCTTTGCAGACTTTCACTGCACTCCTTGCAGGAATTCTCAGAACAAGACGCAATTGAAACTTATACTCACTCTCTCTCAGACTTCGTACATTCAACATGGAATCACATACACTTACATCATTGAAACAAATGCATAACATAGCATATAAGAAAACTGTAAACATACCATTCAATAGATACACACAACAACCATAATACACCATGGAATTGGATCAAAGCATTCTTATATTAACCCAAGTGATTCTATACATGGTTTCTATAGCAACAACTATCTTCTCATACAACTTCTACAATCTATGTTCTTCTATGCTCTCCTATACTATCTAGCTCTAGTTCTACTGCCATTACAATAAGAATGATAATACAATACATACGACGGAGTCTTCTTGAGTTTTCCCTCCTACAACTCTAATCTATCTTATTGAATTAAATACTACCATCTACTTATCATTTATTATAATAAATGTCTACAACCAACAGATGGGAGAAAACGCTCAAGATCTGTATTACAATCCCCAAAACATTAAAAGAAAATACATCATTCCAGCTATTACATAAATGTTTCTTCTTTTGAAATTCAAAATGTCTTCAAAATGCGCATTGGCATATCCAGTTGTTCTCCACTCGTGCTTTGTTGGCGATGCTCCTACATCAGTTTTCGTCAAGCGGCCATGCAAGCCCCTTCAAGGTATAGGTAAATTTTGATATTCCATTATTTTAAGGAATAATAGATGCGGATGTTGTAGATAAATGGTTGAATCTGCTCGAAGGATATTTTTCAGTCCACAATTTTTCCGATAGGGAAAAAATCACTTTTGCACTCCTCAAGGTCGTCCCCCATGATGAGGATTGGTGGGATACTTACTTTGAGAAAAGGGCCATAGAAGAATCTACGATATTTTCAGTCTCCCCCACATGGGATTCCTTCAGGGATGCCATTAAAAAATGGTACTACCCTGTTGGAAGCTACGAGGACCAGTACACCAGATGGACTACCCTGTGTCAGGAAAGGGACTAGACAGTACTAGATTTCACCAATATTTTCCATACCCTGCGCACCAAATTGGGTATCAAATACTCTGAACGACATCTGGTACTCAAATACCATGGTTGTTTTCATAGATACATTCAAATAGAAATGGAGTTTCTGGACATCGCATCATTGGGTACGACGTATAGATATGTTGTCAAGATTGAGCAGAAATTTAAGTAGAAGAGGTGAGAGTTTGGATCTGCAAACTCCTCACAACCGAAGTAGGGAAAAGGTGGACCCAACCCACAAAACAAGGGATAGAGGAAATATGGACATGCTGAGGACACCTAGTCCAAGCCACAATACATGAAGGAAAATGAGAAGTCAAAGAAGGACACGAGAAAATGGTGTGAATACCATAAAATCCCTTGGAACGATACCAAAGAATGTCTCTCCAAGAAGTCACTCGTGGCTGAGCTGAAAGATTCTGAGTTAGAGGTCGATTCTAACTATGAATCAAATCTAGAAGGAGGGAAGCGGATTATCGATGTTGAACCCAGTGCTACGTTCACTACCACCAAAGTCCATCCAAGTGAACCAGAAGAACCAGAGGAAGGGAAACACATCTTTCAATCATAGATGTGGGTAAAGGGGGATCTGCTTCATTTCATTGTCGATAGTAGCAGTCAGAAGAACCTAATCTCAGTAGAGGTCATCAAGCAGATGGACCTGCAGATGACACCACACCCGCATACCTACACCACCAGTTGGCTTCTCCAAGGAAGAGATATATGTGTCAACCAACAATGTCGTCTTCCCTACGGCATCAAGCCTTTCAAAGACGAGGTATTGTGTGATATTTCTCCCCTTGAAGTTTGTGATGTTATTTTAGGACAACCATATTTGTTGAAGCATCATGTTGTGTATGAGTCTAGACCCCACAGTGTTATTATTACCTTGGGTAGATAATTGTACAGGATACAGAGGTGGCTCCACCTATCGCTATTTATTTAATCTCTTATAAGCAATGCAGTAAGTTCATTTAACAGATTGGAAGTTCGTCTTCTTTGTGATTTGTGATCATAGGAAGCATAAGGTCTTTGCCACATATGTGGCCTCTACACAGAGTCTATCTTTGCAACAAAATCAAGTGGACGGTATCGTAGAAGAGTACAAAGGCATATTCTCCTCACCCACCAGCGTACCGATGCACTACCAAGTCAATCATCCAATTTCTCTCACCCCCGGTGCACCTCTGCCTAATGGACCATTCTATCGTCACTCACTGATGGAAAATGATGAAATCAAGCGTCAAATCCAAGAGATACTTCAAAAGGGGCACATCAGACCCAACTCCTCCCCTTGTGGAATCTCAATTGTACTGGTGCAGAAGAAAGACGGGACCTAGCGGCTCTGCATTGATTACAGAGCATTAAACAAAATCACATTCAGGAACCAGTACCCAATTCCCAGAATTGATGACCCTCTTGACCAACTCGAGGGGGAAAATTTCTTCAGCAAGATTGATCTAAAGTCTGGATACCACCAGGTTTCCATCGTACCAAATGATGTATGGAAGATAACTTCCAAATCTAAAGAAGGTCTCTTTGAATGGTTGGTCGTGCCCTTTGGCTTAACAAATGCACCAACCACTTTTATGAGGTTGATGGATGATGTATTGAGACCCTTCACCAACTCTTTTGTGGTGGTATATTTGGATGACATCCTTTCAACAAAAATTGGGAGGAATTGTTGAGTCTCCATTTTGACACTTATATTATCCTATATTATCCTCTATCTGAGTCTATTTTACCTATGATATGTGTATATGTTAACCATTTCCTCCACAAACCTACTTTGTGACCTTGTCCATATGCATAGAGAGGTAACCTATGTTAAAACATGTTTTGTTTGATTTTTTTATTAAATTGGAATTAAATGGTTGATTAATATGCTCCTAATTACTTTGACTATTACTAAGCAGCTTCATGACAAGGCATAGTTTCATCCGGTACAACCGCTTGATCCAATACTCCACTTGATCTGGTACTCTTCCTGATCCGGTACTCCGCCTGATCCGGTACTCTGCAGGGATCTAGTACCAATACTCCTCCTGATCTGGTACTTTGCAGTGATCTGGTACCAGCTCTACACCTATTCTGGTACCATCTCTATGCCTATTCTGGTACCACCATTGCATTGGTCCAGTACCCAGATTTATGACTGCGCTAGTCCGGTACTAAACCCCTGTCTACAGAATTAACGTATTGAACGAGCATGTTGGTGATGATTCCAAGAAATTAGTTGGGTGGAAGTATCCTTAGATAGTTTGGAGATCACGATAGACTTCATCACTCATGCACTTTGTGTCATGAGGATGAAGTCCATCCCTAGAGATACGATATGAATCACCAATTGTAATATTTGGAAAACATTTGATAATTATCCTCAGACCTTGGTTATAACGGCTAAGCTTCTTTAAAAGGGATGGTGTGTAGATGATAGGGAGTAAGTAGTAAGCAAGTAGAGAATGATATACATTGTTATGCTGGGAAATGAAATGTTGAACTTCTGATTCACTCGATCAACTGAAGGAATGAAAATGCTATTTTGTGAAATTCATGAGTATGAGTAAAGTGTTTTAGTCTGTAATTTCTTTAGAGGTACCAGCTTGTTGGTTTGGCAAGGACCCACCACCCCAACCAAGGTAAGCCTCCTTGTACATGTCTTTGTGTGTTGTAAGTCAATTGTGTGAGTGTGAAAACTGAATACTTGTGTGTTGCAAATGATTTTAAATGCATAAACTTTTCTAAGTACAATACAGATTTATTTGATTTTGAATCACTGTGAGTGAATGGTTATACATTGAGCAGGGTAGACAATTCCATTTCCATTTCTGCAGATTGATATTTAGTTAACAAGAGTTGGATAGATGTGTGGGATTGTTAAATAAGAAATTGTTATTGTTTTGAATTTATGATTGTGATGCTCTTAGTCGATACAGGAACCATAAGACTTCATCTCTCATCTTTATGCTCCATGTAATGAAGTTTCTCAATCATATTGATTGTTTCCTGTATTAAAGAAGATTTGATTGGAATTGATAGGGTTATGATTGGTTTCTTACTAAAAGTAAATAAAGTGAATTGTTAATTGTTAATTGTTATTTCAATTGCTACAAGAACCAAGATCTAAGTTCATCTCTTCATTTCATGAGCCTATAATGAACAGACGTGTTATCTAAGCAAGAACCTTTTCAATTGAGTGCTTGTTTGAGAGTTTTGTTATAAGCTTTATCTTTTGAGTTTGAATTTGTGTGAAGTGTTCAGATATTCTAAAAACAGAGTGTTATGTTATTAATTATTTCCTGATTGAGCTAGATACAACAGACATAGATAGGTTACTTGTTTTCGGCACATATGGTGTAACAACTCTTTTGATTATGAATCCTAGATTGACATATAAATGAGTGCAATATACTAGGCATATATATACACCAATAAGAGCACATGCAAAATATTCAATAGGTTTTGAGCACTCCGCGGCAGCACAAGATACATGACAACTTGGAAAAATGCTCCTTTGGCATGAACAGGGTGCAATACTTGGGCTACATTGTTGATGAGCATTGGGTACATGTTGATCTAGCTAAGATCCAAGTCATCCGTGAATGGTCATCCCCGACCACACTAACTGAGCTTCGGAGCTTCCTGGCATTGACCAACTTCTACCGACGGTTCGTGTTGGGATTCTCCCATATTTCATGGGCCCTTAGCTAAGTGACCAATGGCAGTGGCATGGAAAATTTCGCATGGGGGAAGGAACAACAACGAGCATTTGATGATCTGAAGCATCGATTTTTCTCATCTCCAGTACTCTCCTTACTTGATCTACAACAATCGTTCGAGATTGAGACTAATGCATTCGACTATGTTGTAGGCACAGTTATCACTCAACACGGTCATTCGGTGGCATACCATAGTGAGACACTCTCATATACTGCCCGCAAATACTCCACTTATGACAAGGAAATGTATTCCATTGTACAAGCCTGTCATCAATGGAAACATTACATTCTGGGAAAGGAGACAATAATCCACACTAATCACAAGCCTCTACAGTTCATAAAGAAATAGGGGAAGTTGCAGAACGACTGCCATCAGAAGTGGCCCACCTACCTGCAGCAATTCCATCTAAACATCAAGTATAAAATAGGGAGCACAAATCGTTTCATTGACTACCTCATTCGACCTTCCGTGGATGCACTCACCACCGTACTCCATTCCTATGGACATGAAGCATCTGAGTGGCCCCAACTTTATCAGCAAGATTCAGACTTCACCACCACCTATCAGCTCTTGGGTACAGGTGCGAATGTCACCGATTTTCACATTCAGGACAAATTGTTATGTCATATTGGCCATCTCTGTGTTCCTGCAAGAGAGCATGCAAATATGATATGGGAGGCTCACTACAGTCATATGGCAGGACATATTGGCATGGAGAAAACTATGGTTGTCCTACAAAAACATTTTTATTGGCCAAAACTTCGACAAGACGTCAGTAAGTATATGAGATCTTGCACTGCCTGTGTCATTGTGAAGCCAGCCATCAAGAAGCAAGGATTATACACTCCTCTCCCTACTCTCGAGAGGCCTTGGGAATCCATCTCGATGGATTACATGTATATCCTTTTGTCCACCAAGAAAGGCAATGATTGTGTATTTGTGGTAGTTGATTGGTTTTCGAAGATGGCCATACTCACAGCCTGCAAGAAGAGCATCACAATGGTAGATACTACCAAGCTCTTCTTTGAACGAGTGTGGGTCCATTTTGGGATACCACAAACCATCATATTTGATCGGCACAGCAAGTTCCTCAACACATTTTGGTCGAGTCTCTGGTCACTATTGGACACCAAGCTCACAAAATTCACTTATTTCCACCCCCAAACCGATGGCCAAACAAAGGTCGTCAATCGAATGATTGTGCGCATCCTGTGCATGTACAACTCTAAGAATATGCATACCTGGGATGAGAGTCTCCCCTATGTTCAACACAACTACAATAGGTCTCTCCATAGCTCCACTGGTCATAGCCCATTTCAGGTGGGGCTCAGATTCCAACCCTTGAGTCCCATTGATTTTGCATTACCTATTGCCACCACATGCTGAATATTCACGTGTTTAGTCTGAGGTCAACAAAGCCAGATTCATTGAGCACATTTATCACATCTGCCAACATGTCCATGATATTTTACGAAAATCCAATGCTAAGTACAAGCAGCGCCATGATCAACACAGGGTACCGTACCAGTTTCAGATGGGAGACAAGGTCTAGTTACATTTGCAGAAATAACGCCTTAAAGGGCCCCATCGA
>SNQJ01S0106763.1:7937-35334 GCA_010110895.2 Picea sitchensis | reverse complement strand
TACTCCATGTCTAGGACTTGTGGGCCTCGAGACATGATCTCCTAGTTATCGCTAAAAGTGGGGATAACAGGGCAAAGCCCGACCCAAACCACAAAATGGAGACAACTAAGAGAACACCTACCCACTGTCACCTTAGATAGGTATTCCCGTCACTTTAGAGATGAAGTGATCACCTCAAGGGTGGAATCCCAGTGACCTTGTGGGGAAAGAGATGGAAAATGAAGAGATGATGAAGAGTCCCCCTATAGTTATATGATGGAAGGTAAAAAGGGCTTGAAAAGAGTCTCGTAGGTGGTGGAAGATGTGCCACTGTGTAGAAGACTTGCCAAAGAGTAATTGTACCTGCCCGTGACCCAAGGAAAACAAAGATACAAGCCCAATAATATGTTGGACAAGCAAGTTAAGCTTGCTGCCCCTAATTGCACCAATAAACAGTAATATATATCAACAACAAAATGATAATAAGAGTTGCAAATAAAGTTGCTAAAAGTCCAGTTAAGATTGCAAGAGACAAGCTAGCAATGACTAGTTTAACTCAAATATGAAAAAGCAAGACTTTAGCATGAAACAAGGCTGTAAGAAATTAGTATTGTAGAGATATAATTGCAGCCTTATGGCTGTAGCAAACAAGTTGTTACAACGAAGAGATCAACCACCAAAACTTGTCAACAATCCACCCAAAAAGTGCACTGAGATTAGTGGAGGATAGGGGCAAACGTTTAACAACTTTTGACGGTTGGTTTGTGAGTTATTAAGAGATTAAGATTAGGGTTTCTGCAGCCCTAATGGTTGTAGATGAAATGTTATAACAGCAGCAAGAAGTACTTAGCAAAATGAGACGCCCTAGTGGCTCAACCAAGCATATAGAGCATAGAATTGATTCCAAATTAGACAATCTCAAAATCCCGAGTTTTCACGTTAACCAATGCAAGATTTTATTTCTCCAATGTGATTAGATTCAATGCCTTTAGGTATTGGGTTATGGAGTCAAACAAATAAATAGCTAACAATGCTATCTCTTGGGGGTGTGTTGACCGCCCATTTAGCAATGGTGGTCAACTCATGTGCCATGAAGTATTCATCTATGTGGAAGACATTATTGGTTCTACTTGGGTATCTGATACCCCAACATCAAATTTTGTAAGCGGGATTACCGCACCCCTGCGTGGGTTAATAACAATGTTATCTCCTTGGTGGTGTGGCTAGACTTCCATTTAGCAATGGTGGCTAACCCATGAAGTATTCATCTATGTGGAAGACATTATTATTCGTACTTGGGTATCTCGATATACCCTAACATCAAATTTTGTAAAATGGATACTGCACTCATGGGTTAATATTGTAATAAGTCTCCATGGATCATAGTTAGGTCAGGTACCTTTGGATGTTTTTATTGGGGGAGTTCCTTTCACTGTGGGTTTTTTTTATCCTCAGGTTTTTAGCCGGGCTCCCGGGCCTGGTTCACTTCCCTTGAGTTTTTCCCTCCATTGGGATTCTCCAAAGTGGTGGAAGGCGCTCCGATGGTGTCATTCTTTGGTAACCTTGCTTAGAATGTTGTAAATGACCATGTAAGACTAACATTTCCTGCCACATCTGCTAAATTTAGCTAATTTTTTTTTTTCCGAATTAATTAATTGATTAATTAATCAATTAATTTTCTTTGGTATTTAATGTAAAAACTTAGGTCTCGGAATTTATGAGTATAGGGGTATTTTACTCAAAAGAAAGCTAATGAGACTCCCCCGAATTCGGGGTGGTCCAAGTTTCAACTCACTGACAAGTTTCATAGGTTGTTTGTCTGCCTGTATTCTTTTCTAGAAAAATGAAGTGTTTTAATTGCCAAACTCATAACATGGGAAAATGTAATTTATGTAATAATGGACCAAATCAAGGAAGGCAAGAGGCAATAGGTGATGAGCTACCCCACCTAACCATTCCCTAACCTATTCCTAACCTTTACTTACCCTTTTACCCACCTTTTAAAACCTTCATTAATTAAAATTAATTTTAATTAATTCCTACCCTTATATAAACCCACTTTAATTAAAGTCAAGTTTTAATTTTTCCCACACATGACTCTTTATGATTTAAAGACTCATTTAATTAATTGATTTAGGCCCCTACTCACTTTACAATTAAAGTGTGGCCCCCTTGCCTCCTAATTACACGCACTTCATGCCTCACTTCAATTTCATCACGCGTTCTTTTGCTCCTATGTTCTTAAATCCAAACTGCATTTCCCAATGAATAATTGTTTACTTATTTTAAAATCTGTAATACCTTATCCTCCACTTCTCACACACTCCTTACGCCCAACCCTTTCAAGCTGTGTTTCCCACTCTTCTCACACGCGACTCACCACTCTACCTCACGTACTCCACTAAATAATTTTTCCTCGCGTCATCTCCACGTAGTATTGGATACTATCTTGATCAAATGCGTGGGCCTTATCCCTCACGTGATCCTCTCCCTTCACGTCACAATCTTCACGACTTTGGAAACTTTCTTTGTTTTAATACATGGCTCCCTTGGTCCCCTCATACGTCACACTCACGATTCCTCTAAGAATTGCGTCCCCAAATCCCATATATCGAGCCTGAAACTCTGGCTGGATACCTCTCTCATCTCAATGCCCACCTGGTTACGGTTTTTTTTGAGAAATCTCCCTTTAAATTAAAAGCAAGGGACCCACCTAACCTCACTTTCCTTTAAACTCATCACTTCCTCAAAAGCTCACATTGAAACTCACGCTTATCCTTTTTCTATTTTGGGAGGTCTCACGCGGGAGAAACATCTCCTTCAGACATGAAACTTTCCTTAAGGAAGGCGGACTCCCTCACTTGCCACTTATTCTTCATCACTGCTTTCTCTCCTCATTCTTAACTCATTCTTTTCTCTTCTTCCTACCCTAAAGCCTTTGACTCCTATCAAGTTGTTTTTGTCATTGAGTTGTCTCTCCTGGATCTTTGACACTTGAAGATCCAAGAGGGGTCTCTTTATTCTCAAGCCATTTAAGAACCCCCTCACTCACTCTTTTCTCACCTTCATTGTGGTATATGCTACTAGCTTTCCATCATCCCATTCTCTCTACCTTCACATCATTGCCATACTTCTCACTGGTTTTACTTTCCATTGACGAATAAAGCAAAAAGTTTTGATGTGACATTTGGATTTTTGAGATTAGTCTTGTGATCAAATATACATGAGGTGATCTTGTTCCTCTCTCATTTTGTGGTTTATATGCAAGTATTCTTTGGTAAATTAGTTTATTGAGGAAAATCAAATATACATTAGCATGATTATGTATCGATGATTAGGATCAAGAATTCGTCTAAATTTTATGCTACACCTAATCATACTATGCCTATAGATCTACATCATTTCAGGCTTGGAGCTGCGCTTGTTCCATGTGTTAGGGTTGAAGAGACTTTGATGATTTCAACCCGCTCTTTTGCTCAAACTCCTAGCCTCTTATTCTCAACGATATTGCTATCATTCCATTTCCATTTCATTCTTCTCTCATAGCCTCTAACCTCTTTGATAGGTCATAAAACTCAAATTTTTCACTAACATCTCTTTTTATTTGAAATTTTCTCTTGCATACACTGCAAATTCTTTTTCTCCAGCATCAAAATTGTTGTAAAGATTTCCAAAGCAGTTTTTGGCTTATTGATTTTGGCAGACAGAGATATGTACTTTTGAGGATACAAGTCAGACACAACACCCAGAGGCTTCCAACTCAGCATTCTTCTCTGGGCTTGGGGCAACATCTCCTCCTCTCTCTTCCCTTTGCTTTTCTCTAAATTTTCTACATTCTCTATGTTTTGGATCCTAAAAACATAAGCAACTGATTAGTATCTTTTGATCTATATAATCCTGTTAGCTTATTCCTATTTCATTCATTGTTTCCATCATATCTTAGGATAGCTTTTCACTGATGTTTATTTCTTCCTAATCTGCTTTATGCTTACATACTTCATGACATGGTTAGATAACCTAGATGTGATTCAAATGCTTTAAATCCTACCTTTTGCCATTTTAGCTAACTTGAAAGTTTATGAAGTGATAGTCATTAGATCCTTTCGCTATCCAAGTTTCTTTGTCTCTTTACACACATTTCAATTCCACAACTAGCATAATTAGGATGGTAAATGGTTAGTTTTAAACTACATTTTACATTAATTTGGAAATGATACCAATGTACCAGTACAATTAAAGGCTCACGCCATTAAGTTGATTTCGCTAACAGAATACATTTGATATTTTGGCTTAAACAATTTTCACATATGTTCATGGTTTAAATGCTCATGGCCCTCTTTGGTTTCACACACACTTGACATACATGTGACAATGATAAGCCATGTGATGGTTTAACACTTATGCCATATGCCCTAACTCATTAATTCTTAAGCTCTCTCACAATAATCTTTAACACACTGTACATTTTTATATCACTCTCACATGCTTATGGGTTTAATAATTTAAGTGTTTAAAGTTTAATCTCTCTTCTATTTCTATTGCTAGCATCCTACATGTAATGGCTCACAGGTTTTAACTTCTAACATCCAGCAAGTACCTTCCATGTGATGCCTATCTAGATGGTTTAAACATCGGTGTTTCATCTTCCTTTGTCTTTACATGTTGATGGTAGTAATTGTGGTTGTAATCTTTTTTCAAGCACTCATGTCTCAGATATTTTTAATAATGCCATTCATTAATGTTTTTCAAATCTGTGCCTAAATCTCTGTTGTACACACCCAACACATCTTAAAGACCAAATTCTCAGTCCCAAATTTAGCAAATATTCTGTAGTATTCTTTACTTCCTATTTCCATCATTCAAAACTAAAAAGAAGGATACCAGAGGGAAGTGGCTGTGACGTCTGTAGATTTCACAGCTAGATCCTCCTGCATTACTCTGCTTGTATGTGAAGGATTCGCCTGACCTTGAAGATAGGTCAGACCTCGTGAAATCTGCAAAGATCTTGGAGCACCCAGTTATTTGGTGGGATCAAAAGTTAAGACACACATCTAGCTTAGGGGTGGAGAATAAAATACTTAAGAAAGAACACTTTGTTGCATAGATCAATATTTGAAAAGTGTTTGGGGAAGCAGATGCATCATAGCAAAACAATTCTAGGATAACTTAATGTTGGTGATATCTTTTCAAACTATTTTGTCTTTATCTTTCATGGTGATGTGACACACTGATTTTAATTATCTTGAATATCCTCAATAATCAATTATTGTCATGGTGGATCAAGGAAGTTTTGAGCATCCACTTGGGGAGGCAATACCTCTTTTGATCCTTAAGTGCTTTCGTGATTGTAGCTGAAGGCAAATTCAATAGAGTGGCAAAGTATTGGGGCATGCTTGGCAAAAAACTTTGAACACTTGCTATGATTGTGTATCTTGTGTATGATCCAGAGCATCTTTTGTATATCTTGTAATTGTTGCAATACTTTGTAGTCATTTATAAGTTGAAGTAATCTTTGTTTAGGGTAGTTTGGTTAATCCAATTGTGACTTTTGTAATCTAACCACCCTCAAATATAGTTGAATTTGTTGTACCCAACATTAGGCACTAGTCCTGAGAATAATTTAGGAAAGGCTTGACTCATTTAGACTCAGATTCCAGCACTTTTGCATTGTACTCTTCTCTGCCTTTCCATAGCCTACTTCCTTTGCCTAAGGGTCAATAAACTAACTCCCAGAACACTTAACTCTAAAATTAACTTTAGCAACTTAGGGACTACCCACCCTTGGCTTCCCTAGGGAGTAGTAAGCCTTAGAAGGTGAGGGTTCTATCAAGGTGACAGCAGTGGACTTAAGAATCCTAGGCATAAGCCTCTGGCTAATACCAAGTGAGTGTGACTCAGCTCAATGCTAGCAAGTGTGTATTAGGGACTTCAAATGTGGTGTAAACTCTTTACTCCCCACAAGCAAGGTTGGACCAGGGGAAGTACCAGGGAGGGTGTAAACCTTTATTTCTCGAAAACCTGGCAACAAATTACCCAAGATAAAAATGATGGGATGGTTGGTAATGGAACCCTATACTCCCTGCAGAAAGTTCAGCAACCACACTTCTGTGACTGTTAGCTGAATGCCAATGAGGTAGATTCTTACCTAGTTCAAAGGAACAAGATAAAGCCTTTACTTCAAGATAATCCAATCTCACAAACGCAAGAGAAAAGCTCCAAGAGAGGTAGCACACTACTTCTTCCACCAATAGCATAAAGAAACCATAACAAGAGTACAAGAGAGAGAGAGAGATTGCCCAAAGAGGGCACAAATTTCAGCTAGGATACTTCTCACAAGAGGGAGAGTTATGATATAAATGAATTAGAGGTGACCTCTATTTATACAAATGCTCTAACAAATAGTTTGTCCACAAAGTTAGGGTAAAACACAAGATAAGGGGTCAACAACCCTAATCTTGTCCCTTTACATAAAATAATACTTTTTAATTCATAATTTGCACATGATTAAAACCCTAAGTAAGACGTCACCCTTCTAAGGTGATGTTTTAGCACTTTTGCAAGTCGTTGGAGTAGGAGATGGGTGAGCTAGGCCTCCAAAGGCTATGTGTCTTCGATCCAAGTCTCTTCTCCACGATCCATGGCTTCCTTCCTTCAAAAAGTGCCAAGTGTCCTCAACATCCACCAAACCCTAGCCCTACTATGATGTCAAGCCCTCAAGGGTGACGTTTTGGCCTTCTTAGGCAAAACGTTTGGGGGGTAGGGGATATGTTAGGTCCTCCATGATGTCGTCTAGGCCTCCAAAGGCAGGTCTTCATCATCCGACATGTGGGCCCTGTTAAAAATAGCAGCATCAAGAGACATTCTCTAATAAGAGGCCTTAAGTGGCCACCCTGAAGCTAGCCAGGGAGATTTGGAGAATCAACCAGTCTTGTGAGTCATGGCAAGAGTCAAGGTGAACGTACAAACCTTGTGAGCCAGGACAAGAGTCAGGACGAAGGACATGCTGCAAGAAACCTTTTGAGCCTTGTGCAAAAGTCAAGGTAAAAGTTTAGCAAGAGTTAGGACGAACATACAAGTCATGTGAGCTAGATTGATGTGTGAGATGACCTCTTGGTCTTTGCTGTGATCTTCTAGGAGCTGGCCACTCTTAGTCTCACTTTAGCATATGACCAAGTAGGAGGGTCAAATGACCACACAAGTATAAAGATTTTTCCTCTTATTGATGTAATGAAGCAGTTATGGGTAGGTGAGGACCATGCAAGTTGAGAGAGAAGGACAAGGTGTGCTTGCAAGTGTTGTGCCTAGTCCTAGAGACTAAACATAAAATGTTAATGGAGAATTAAAAGGCTAAAAGCCTAAGTTGTAATTTTATATTATTATAAAGTGTCATTGAGTTATTAAAAGAAAGGGGTCGAACTTCATGCCTAGGAATATAACAACTTAAAGTGATGACCCCCTTTGGGGCTTCTAGAAGTTCGACTTAACCCAAGAAAATAAGATGCTTCTAGAATTTTGACTTAACCCAACAAGAAGACCAGATCTGGATGCTTCTAGAAGAATAGGTGAAACCATAAAAGGACAAGAGGATCATTTGCTACACAATTCAGATCTGCAATATTTTCCAGCACAGTTCAGATCTGCAATACTTTCGAGCGACTTGTCTATTTTATTCATAGCAGGGGCTACATGTGACAGATTGGTTCGATTCCAGTATCGACAAAGAGCCCTTGATCTAGTGCATCCTTCTCTACAAAACGCTCAGGGTATAATCCACCTATTGCAAAGATCAAGCAAGAAAAAAATTTCGGCCCAGATCTGCAAAAATAGTCCACCAATGAAACATTTGAGGGGTTTGATCCAAGGATTGGAGGCAGAATTTCTCAAGGCGTTAAGTGGTTTCCAGGAGCCCACACAAAGGAGTATCAAACCCCAAAGAACGCGTTCAGATCTGAGCATTCCATCAGTTGCTAAATATTTTCTTCTTCAAGACTGCAGTTTTGCCCCAGATCTGTAGAACCTTTTCGGCCAACCCAGATCTGAAGTATTCCAGGCTCAGTTTGTCTTAGCGTTTTGGTCAGGTAGGTTCTCCAAGTCTTGGTGAGTTGACCTAGGCTCATATCTACAGTATTCTCCAGATCTACAAGTAACACAAGTGTAAAAGTCTCTAGCCGTCCTCTCTCTTTGAAATTTGTACTGTAGCACCCTATTTAGGGTTTGTACCTGCAAGCTCATTAATCAATAAGAGGAAAGATCTTTGTTGGGGTTTTCTCTCTTATTGGGTTTCCCCAGGGTAAATCTTTGTGTCCTATTGTGATCTTGTTTATTACGCTGCTCTTGTCTATTCAGTTCTTCAGTATATTGTGGTTTAAATATTTAATGTGTTGAAAAGGAAATTAAATTGTGGTTTAAAATATTTATCGCAAGCGAAAAGGAAATTAAATGACTTTCTATATGGAACTGCTTCGGAAATTCTATCAAAGCCCCGGTAATCAACCCGGGTTTCAAGCCCCATGGAAGCCTGCTGTTGTTTGTTCTTCCAAACTTTCCACCACCGTGGGTCCTCGCGAAGACAATGAATACACCCAAGGATCTCAAGTCAAAGCATCAATGATGAAAGTAAATCAAATCAATAAAAGAGCCATCTAAGCATACAACCAAACTACCTCATCAAAATAAACCACTGCTCAAAGACCCCGCTTGTCATTCTAATGCATTACTCAGTAAACGAGCTAAAGTTCGCCTCACTTAGTGTGCTCTCTGAGACACAATGTCTAAGTTCCCGCCCACATTGTCACCTTGAAGGGAACTTCTTCCTTCTAGACTTCCTCCTAGCCAAGGGGGTAGTCCCAAGTCACCAGCCACTCTTAAGTTAAATGTTCTAGGAGCAATTTCAATTGATTAGAGGCTAAGGGGGAAACTAGCCTAGATGACAAGCAAGAATGCAAGTGCAAGTCTAAGTCTAGTAAGGCAGCCCTTTCCTAAGTCCACTAAAGACTAATGCCTAAGGTTGGCAGGTCAACTACGTTTGGGCGTTACAAGAAGTATTACGATTGAATCAACCAACTACCCCAAACCAAGATTACTAATACATACAAAAGAATTATCAAGTGTTGGTGTTATACAAGATTTACGTACCTGCCACTAAGATACATCAAATAGACAATAAAAATAAAATAAGATATACAAAGATATAAACAAATCACACCCTAGGGCTACATTTTAAGTGGTATCTTCTATCTAATTTGACCCTATTTTCTCACTGGCAACCATAAAAAGCACTTGAGAATCAAAGAAGGTGATGCTTACCCAAGTGGGATACTCAACCATTTACTTTATCCACACCACAACAATATTTGATCAACAAGATATATCAATGATAAACAAGTAAAGACAAAATTAGTTGCAAATGGATAAGTGAAGCAATGAGATTATCACAGTGTGTTGGCCTATCAATACATCTACTTCAAACATACACAATGTGATCTATGCAACTAATGTAATTTTTCAAGGATTTTAAGTTCCCACCCCCCCTAAACTAGATGTGTATCTCAACTTCCACTTCTACCAAATAACTACCCGGTGCTCAAGATACCGGGTTAATGAAGTCCCTAGCGCCCAAATTTTCCAAGGTCAGCCCGTCACTTCACCATAATAAGAAGTAGTCATAGAGGGGATCTCCCAAACGAAATCATGGGATTCGTCCCTCTCACACTTCACCCAAAGACTGCCCCTCTTACCCGCTTTTTAGATGGTAGAAATAGTTGTCGAGGACCCCTAAAATGTTAAGTGTTGTTAGGACCTCTGTAGGTCTTAGGTGTAAGTTTTCTGGCACGCTTTTAGATGAGTTTTAGACACTTTTATTTTAGTGATTTAGCGAATGGCCGTGAGCAAAAGTGTTTTAAAACGAAAGTGCTTAATAATGAAAGACTACACCACCATAAACATATAAAGATGTTAATGTTGTGTTAAAAGCTTAAACCATCAATGTAACATCAAGGAACTTTAAAGATATTTAGGCATATAACCATGAATCATAGAGCATGTAATGATACTTGGAAAGGAAATGAAAGATAAGACTTTAAGCACTTGTAAGATATTAAACTAATCTAAACTAACATCACATGAAAGTTACTTGTAAGATAATGAAAGATTAAACCATTTTACCAATACATGTGAGATGCTAGCAACAAGATAAAAGAGATGTAAAACTTTAAAGAATTTAGATGATTAAACCATAAAAATGTAAGATGATATAGGTTACTTGCAATGTTTTAAGATGTGTATGAGCTTAAGAGTTAAAAGATTTAGATCATAAGCATAAGTGTTTAAGCCATTAACATTAAACCCTTAACATATTACCACATGTGCATAAAGTGTGTGAGAAATCAACAAGGCCGTGAGCTATTATACCATATGCACTCAAAATATCAAACCACAAAAATGTGTGTTGTGTGTGACCACAAGGTCGTGAGCTAGGAGTGATAGGTGAGACCGTGAGCACTAAGCACACTATACCGTGAGCATTTGAGGGCTATGCCGTGAGGGCTAGCAAGTGAGGCCGTGAGCTCCAAAAGGCAACAAGGCCGTGATCAAAGGAGGTGAGGCTGCGTCTCAAAATGAGGCGTGGTGCCGGTGAGCTCAAAAAAGAGGGCTCAAATGTGTCTAGGCCTGAGCTTCTCTGAGGTTGTGACCGTATTGTAACAAAATGTGTTCAAAACTTAATCAATATCACCTTTAGTTATATGCTAAGTTACAAAAGATTTAAGACTTTAAGAAACAAATAGAACTTAGCAAATCAATGAGATCCGGAAGGTATTACCACTTAACTCAATATGCCTTCAATGATTAACTAAACAACTTGAAAAGATCTAGATCCTAAGCATGTAGTTATACATCAAGCTATCTAACCATTAAGTATGAAAGAAGCAAAAGCATATGAGATATTAGAAACAAATTAAGCTTGTAAGTGAAAGACTATCTAAGAGATGATCAACTTCTAAGCTAGAAACAACGCCACAAGTTTATTCCCTAAAAGCCAATGGCGATATTAGATGACTCTGGCAAAAAGCTCTGTTATCGCATCTGCTTTCAGGTGGTGGAAAGGTTAAATAGCTTGAGTCAGCAGGTAGAAACTCATGAATGTGAGCTTCCCCACCCACTGTCACCGGGATGGGGAGCTCTTTCTATTAGAGGCAAGTCCAGGAGACGCCCCAAAGTCAACTGATAAAGGAAGGTTAAAGATAAGGCCAAGTCACAGGAAACCCTTCCACGATTGATGCCCAAGATAGTCACAAGAACCACCTACCGTAAGCAACTGTTAGACAAAACAGAGACAACTAGAGTATATGCTCGTAAATGGCTAGTACCATAAAACCAATGACTATCTTCTAATCAATATATGAGCAATGAATAATGCTATTATCGACTAAGTCAATGATAGCCAAACTAAGCAAAGGCTTATATCACTTCAATAAAGCATAAGAGACAATTAGTATTCAATGATCAATTTCAACCATGTAATGCAAAAATATCAAATGCAATGTGTCAAATCAAGCTCATATAATAATGTCGCTAATGCCACTATATAGTTTCCAATGTGGTGGACGCCTGTTTATCAATAAGTTAAAATATGACAATTGAGTAAAACGCTTGAGTAAATAGCTTAGGGAACACAACATCAACTCAATGCCAATAAATAGGCTGCTTAACCATCGCCAACGCTATGCAGCAAAGCCAAAAGAAAGAAGTGCATGACGTCAGCCCCATGGTAATGTTGTTGCAGCCACCACCACAAGGGTGACGCCAAGCTTTATCAATAATGAGTCACTGAAAGGAAAGTATAATAATGTTCACCAAATAACCTTGCAAATGTAACCACAGCCCAATGCCAATCAAATGAGAAAGATAAAGCCAAAACGTTAGGGTTTAAACAATAGATTTAATAGTATGACGTTTTGGCTTTATCTTTCTCTTTTTATTGGCATTGAGCTATTGGTTAGTTAGCCAAAGTGGACGCTTTGAGACTTTCAACCAGCAAAAGGCAATTTGATTCCACGGCTACAAGAGGAGACAAGGCCGCAACTTTCTATCCAAGCACAAGTTAAAATAAGGCCAACGCTGTCCTCTCAAAATTAGTCCTAAAAAAAACAGCTAGGGTTAGTAGATAAGTTAGCTAGGGTTTGCAAATTTGAAAGAGTTTGAAGATTTTAAGGAGCACAACAAGCTTTTAAGAAAAACACTCTAGACTAGTGCCCTTGGGTTAATGGAGTCAAAGAGGTAGAGCTAATGGTTTGTAGCGCCTCAAACTTTAAAAGACAGAACTAGGGTTTACTGAAAAGGTAAAGGCCATTAACCCAAACCCTAAGAAAAGAAGGCTAACCTAGGTGTAGCAAGAAATTAGAGCTTCAATCCTTCCTTAAGACTTTCTTTTTATAAAAACGGCTAACTTAGAAGTAGAAACCTATGGCTGAAAAGTGTTGCAAAGGCAAAGGCTTTCTCAAAACCCTCTAGAATCAAAACTCCTAGGTGTAGCAAAGGTTGTGGCCTAGAATCAATCAATTTCTACCAAAATCCACAAGAAGAGAGAAAGCTAGTAGCAATGGCTAGGCTAAACTCTCTCAAATCAAATGGTTAAAGCTAATGCTATGGGGACATGAAGTCTCAAACTTCTGTGTGTAGACTCCTAGGGTTTCAAGGATTAAGTCAAAGCAACAAGATACAAATGAATGTGTAAATGTAAGACAACAATCATTCATTCAAGAAGCTGCTTGAAGAACACTTTACAAGATCATGAAGAACATTAACCCAATCCCTACAAACCTTCCAATAGCAAAAGCACCACTTCACCAAGAAATAAAACTTCCAAGAAGCTAAGGCCTCCTCCAAAAGACCAAAAATAAAGACAAGAGCTAAAGAGTCTCTCTCACAAATGAGAGCAAGCTATGTTATGATCATTAAGAGGGAAAAACATCCCTATTTATACAATACTTGACCTGCAACTAAAATTAGGTCAACAAATAGCCGACAAGGCTAACAAGCCAGTTTTAAATCAGTCATTTGTTACTTTTTTACATGCTAAAATGCCAAAATGAGCAAAAATACAAGGCGCCAAGCCCCTCAGGTGAGACGCTAGCCCCTTTAGGGCATGACAAACACTCAAGAGGAACGCTGTTCCTCCCCCGGGCTCCCCAAAGATCATGCCACATGCCAATCTAGTAACCGTTGCCACGCGCTCCCGGAAATCAGTTCACATGGTGGACGCCCCGCCCATCATGGTCCATCGGCCCACCCTCCGCTGGGTTGATCCCTATAAGCCATGATCCATGCCAAAAGACGTCCCGATGAGGGGTTCTTCTTCCTCTATGTGCATTGGCCCCGATAGTCTCCTCGGCCCGCCTCGCCATCCCACCGCCCATCTCGATGGTTCAACCCATGGAGGTCCGAATCGATCATCTCCCCATGTGCACCGACCGTACCGCCCTCACGGGCATGGTCCCAGACATCAAAAGCTACCTCCGTGGGCTCATTCGATAAAACATCATGGCAATGTAAATCAAATTTCATCATTAAGATTATTGGGCCATGCATGACACCCCTCAATGTGATTCTAATAAATTAAAGACTCCACACAAACCCACCACATACACAAATAAAAGCAACCATTTAAAGACAACCTATTGTCAATACCCACAAGAGTCGGAAAGTTTCTCGAGGGTTATCCAAAACATGTATAGTGAAGTGATATGTTTTAGGGATGTCCTGCTATAAATGACCTAGGGTCAGGTATCCGTGGGTGCCCTTTGTAGGAGGCGAAATGGGTATTCGTCATGGATGCAATTTTTCCAAGCCCCTTATTGCCTTATCTTTCTTTATTTATATTTGCTACAAGCCTTGACAGTATAATACCCGCCTTTGGCTAGGTCAGAAACACAAAGTTGTTACCCACCATTAAAGTATCTTTAAAATGAGAGGGTCAGGGTCAGTGGATGAGACTTCCTTGGCTACAACCAGTTGTCTACCCCTGCTTGGTGTAACTGTGATGGTGGCAATGTCATACTGCCAATACCTATGAACATAATGGCTCGATGAGACTCCTCCCATCCTCTTTTAAGTTAGGTCTTGCACTTCTATTTATTTATCATTTTCTTTTAGGTCCTCCGCTTCTTATGAGAGGCTTTTTATTGCCTCTGGGGGATCCTCAAGGGCGATTCGTGTTTTGTGGTTTCCTATGGTTTTATCTCTACTGCCTTTGCTTTTTACCTCCTCGGGCCTTTAGCCCCTTCTTCCCACAAGACAAGATGTACCTGTGTGGTTCCTAATGGCCGACTAGGGAATGGGATGATGAGCTGGTTTTTAAGATGGAAAGTGAAAGCATGAGGGGGAGCGGACGATGATCCTTCAAAAACCCCTTGAGCAATCCAAACCCATGAATTAACTTACTTAGGCCCGTAATCAATCACCCCAACATCACGGTCGGAAGTGGATTAGTGTAAGATCCAAGCAATCATCCAAAGTGAAAGAGATATAATGTATACATGAGAAGGTTGTAATGATCAAATATGACACATACCATGATACCTGGGACTAATTACCTCATGGAGCAAAACCTCCGCAAATTCAAGCCTAGTGATGGAGGTAATGGTAATCACGACAGACAAAAGTCGGCCGAAAGAAAGAAGAAGGGTCCTCCAGATCATGTCAGTGCAGCTCCTCAAGCCTTCTAGACTCCATGCCTAGGGACCGTGGCCTCGAGACGTCAACTCCTTAGTTATCCCTAGATATCGGGATAACAAGCAAGTTTGACATGAGGTTAACTACCAAGACAAACCAAAATGCAAAGGGGGGCTTGAGTCTTATGTCCTCCACATACATGGAGAGACTAGACAGGCTGCTGGCCTACTCCTCATGCAAGAACTATCTTAATGTTGTTAACAAGCATTATTAGAGATTCGATTTTATATAAATAAAAGAAAGATGTAAGAATGATATGTTGAATTTCTAGGTGTTATATGAACAAAAAGAATGACTAACTAAGTTAGGTTACTTTTGCCGAGCTTCTTTAAAAACTACTTAGAAAAACTTCAAATTTCTAGGAAATGAAAAGAGAGAGGAGAAATACACCAAACCTAAGAATGTTGAGTTTGAGGCTCTCCTAGGTGTTGTATGGCACTTTGTTCCTCTAAATATGACGTCATTTCAGAAAAATCAAAAGCAAGCAAAGCCTGGTCGGAAACACCGTGAAAACACCAAGAAAGTTACAGAAAAACTGCATACAATGTAAAATTTCCAAACAAATGTGATATAAAAGTATATTTTGACCCATCTAAAACTAATATATCAGCTGAAAAATAAGTTTGGAATGAAAGAAAATAAATATGATAAAGGAAAGAGATTTTGAGTAAGCCTTGTAAGTTTCCAAGAGTAGACTCCTCTTCGGATGCTATCCCAAGTGAAACCCTCGAAATGACCTGCAAAATCTTAGAGCAAATACGAATATGGCATAGATAGTTTTCTTTAAACAACAATAGGAAGAGATAACTTAGGATTGTAGTTATCTAAGATAAACATAAACTAGCAAGTGGAAATCTTTAACCAGTTTACCCAAGCAAGACAACCTTGTACCCAAGATCTACCACCATAAACAAATCTACAAAAGTGGGCAATATCACCTCATATGAATGGAGCATAAAGATAACTAGCGAACACACCAATGATCCTCCCAAAGCTTTTTCTCATTACCAAAAATTGAGAGTGTTAAAGCCACCCGCTTACAACATAACTCCAAGAGCAAATGAATGGATGCAAATGGCAAGAGCAAGAAGATGGGAATAGTGAAAAATTTCAAAGATAGTGTTAGCAAGAGATTGGTTGAGAAAAGAGGTGAGGAAGGGTTGTATTTATACCCTAGGGGGCAAAGTGAAGGCACTTGGATCACTCCAAGTGTCAAGGGTTGAGTTAGAAGAGCAAAACCCAAGAAGGGGGGCGCCCCAAGCTAGGGTTTAGGAGAGAGAAATGTGAGAGGGTGAGGTGTAGGCACAAGATAGGTTGGAAAACCTACCTAAAAGGGCGCACTAGGCATAGGAAATAGAACCCATATGCTAAAAAATAGCAATGGGAGGGGGTTGGGTGAGTTGTAAACAACTCACATGAAGAGGGGGCAAATCTACAGAGGAGGGCGGAGCTTGAGAGATAGGAGGGGGTTGGTATTAGCTCTTTTGCAGCTAGTTTGCAAGCTCAGGGTTTTCCCACATGTGTGGATGCCCTTTTCGCTCGAGAGAGATTTGGGAGATGGTTGTTGGTACGTTTTTCCCCTTAGGGCAAGAGGAAAAGGGTGAAAAAGGAATTAATAGGTTGAATTGTTGGGAAAGGGTTAGGGGATGGTTTGGGTAGGTTAGGTTACTTGCTCATTGCCATCTTAAATATCCACTCACTAACTCGTAATGCAATGTTTTTTGTGACATTTTATCAATGTCATCTTAGCAATAAAATTGTCGCTTTGACTCTAACTGACTCTAAGTGGGCTAAGACAGCAAAACTTGCCCGACCGAGTTTAAACTTGGTCCATGGGTGTAGTGTGTCAAGCTCCATTCATTTGGGAGCACAAATACCCCTATCTTTCTCCCAAAGACTAAGTTTTACAATATTAAGCTCAGGGTTAATAAATTACCAAATTTAAAAATTTAATTAATTAAAACTATTCTAGACTCGACGGAATTCAACGAAACTTTCTTACACCGCCTTCCTCGGCATGGTCATTTACAATAATCCTAAGTAGGTTACTAAGTGAATGAGACCACCACCGCGCCTTCCACCACTTTGGAAGTCAATGGAGGGAAAAACCAAGGGAAGTCAGCCAGAGTCATTCGGGTCGACAACCGGTGATAAAAACACCGGCTTAAAAGGGAACCGATGGATCACCCATGTACCTGGACTCCAACTATGATCCATGCAGACTTATTATATTATTAACCCACGCTAGGGTGCGAAACTCGCTAGAAAATTAAGTGCCGGGTATCGACACCAAGAATCCATTGCCTTCAACATAGATAATCGCTGGCACATGAGTTGGACCTCGTATTTCATTAAAGTGCTCAATGACCCTATGCAATTTGCCAAGTTTAAATATGGTGGCTGGACAATCTATTGGGTGAATCGTACCTCAAGTTTTAGGGGTGTTTTCTAAGGGGACCTCCTTCTAAGTCATGTGGATGAGGTGTCATGGATGGGGGGAAATAATTTTTGGCATGGGTTTCATGGCATACAAGGTTGTGTGTCTCACTTATGGGTGCCTTTGTAGAGGGTGTGTGCCGACCTCCTTTTCCTTCATGCAAACTTTTTCCAAGCCCATTTATTACCTTTAATTCTTTTAAGATGTTTCCAGGTTGAAGCCTCGTTATCGCACGGCGAAAGGAAAGGTTTAGATGGCTTGAGTCAAGGTTTAAAACCGGCGTATCAGGAGCTTCCTCACCCACTGCCACCTCGATGGGGAGGTCCTTTCTATTTAGGGAGGGCTAGTCCAAGGGAGACAACCCTAATGTAACTGGGTTTTAGAGAGGCTAAGTGATAAGGATCAAGGCAAATGATAGGTTCCCTTTCACAGACATACCAAATATGAGATAGTCAAGAAAGGTCTTCCACCGATGGCAACTCGCTTTCATGGTGACAAGACAAAGAACTAGAACATGTGCTTGCGCAATAAGTACTTCATAAAATCAAATGACTATCCTCCAATACATATATGAGCAAATGATCAATGCTATTATTGGACGGTCAATGATGGCTTAAAAGAGACAAATGGTTTATATCACCTCAAAGCATAAGAGATAAGAGCATTCAATGTTCACAATTAAACCTTTTATTATATCATTAATGCAATAAATATTCCAATTTGGCTCATATAGACAAAGATGTCACACACCTATATTGTTGTTGCAATAGGTATGATCACAAAATTTCTTTAATCAAAGGTCAAAATGAAGACAAAGAGCTCAACGTTTATCAAATCAGCTTACGCATGCAATCAATAACTCATCGTCAACCAAGATAGATGATAAAAGTCACAACGCTGCAGGTATAAACAAGGTATCCAAAACAAGTGTGACGCCACCTATATAAATTTTGTTGTCTCCAGCTTTTAGGTTAGCTAGCCAAGGAGTGACGCTTTGACAAATTCAACCAAAGAAAAGGGCAATAAACTCAATGCTATGATGAGAAGACTAGCTGCACTTTCTTTCTATCCAAGCACAAGTGTAAAATCAACAGGACGCCATCTCATTAGGGTTGGCCTTCAACTGGCTAGGGTTAGACACTAGGTTAGTTAGGGTTTCAAATTGAAGGTAGTTTGAAAAGAGTTTAAGGCATAACAAGCTTCAAAAGAGTTCTTAGACTAGTGCCTTGGGTTAATGGAGTCAATTGAAGTGAGACTAATGGTTTTAGGGAAGACTCAAACTTAAAGACAAGAGGGTTAGGGTTTGATGGTGTTGTTGCAAGGCCATCAACTCTAAACCCTAAGGAAGAAAGACTTACCTAGTGTAGCTAAAGCTAGCCTAAAGCTTTCTCTCCTTTCCTTCAGACTTGTTTGACCAAATCAAGAAGCTTGGGAGCACAAATCTAGGGCTGAAAAGTGTTGTTTCCACAAGGCTTCAAACCCTAGAAGTAAACCTTAGGTGTAAAATCAATTAGGCCTAGGACTTTCTTCAAATTTGCTTAAACCAACACAAGATGAGGGAACTAGTGTATTCATGGCTAGGCTAAACTCTTTCAAATCAAATGGTTATAAACTCTATTCATGGGGACATGAAGCCACAACCTACTTGTGTGTTGGCTCCCCTAGGGTTTCAAGGATTAAGCAAATAACAACAAGATAACAATTAATGCAAATGTTAAACCAACAACCATTCATTCAAGAAGCTTCATTTGAAAACACTTACAAGATCATGAAGAAAGCAAATCCAAATCCTAGTTGTAAACCTTCCATCGAATAAGAGCACCACTTGCCAAACAATAGCTCTCTTCCAAAGAGTACCACCGGGAGCAAGTTACAGCCATGATAAAATGAGAGAAACGCCCTCAATATATATGATCTCTTGACTCCTTTAATTTACAAAATAGGTCAACAAAATACGACAAGGCTAACATTACATTATTCAATTATTTGTCACTTACACGCTAAAATGCCAAAATAAGCGTATAAAATGAAGGCGCCAAGCCCCTTTATAGGAGACGCTATTCCTTTAGGGCAAAACCATCATCCAATAAGCTAGACGTTGCCCCTCCTGGGGCTCCTCCTCTCCAACGTAAGCAGCCTAAAGGCTCCAAAAGACACCGCCATTCCGCCTGTGAAACGCCCAACTAGCCTCCTCGGTGGACGCCCCGCCCATCAAGATCCACGCCCCATTTGCAAGGTCATCCCCATAGGCCTAGGTCTCTCATAAAACGCCCCGACATGAGTATTCCTCTTCTCTCTCACGTATGACTCACACATCCCCGCCCCGCCTCGCCATCCTTAACGTCTATCCTCGATGGGCTCCCCATGGAGGTCAACTAATCATCTCCCCTGCACCGCATCCTCGTACCCGTCCACGCATGGTCCTCAAGACATCAAAGACCACGCCCGTGGCTCATCGCCCTAGACATCATAGCACGTAAATCACATCTCATCATTAAAATTATCAAATATATGCATAATATCCCTAACAAAATTCTAAGAGCTCAAAGACATTACAATGCACTCCACTATACAAAGCTAAGGAAACCAAAAGGGCGTCCTATTGGGCTAATACCCACAAGAAATGGAAAGTTTCCTCGCTGGTCATTCAAACCATGTATAGTGTATTTTCGATGTGGTTTAAGGGATGTCTAGTCATAGTTAGACCAAGGGCTGGTGTTGTTTTTGGGTGCCTTTGTAGGAGGCGAAATGCACTGGCCATGGATGCACTTTTCCAAGCCCACTTATTGCCTTATCTTTTATTTTCATTTTTTACCACAAGCCTTGACGGCGAGTGACCGCCTTGTCTTGGTGTGGTGACTAGAGATGACAATGCTACCCACTAGTATCTTCGCTAAATGAGAAGGTCGGTTCTCGATGACCCCTTTTCCCTTGGCGATGCAACCAAATTTCACTGCCCTGGTTTGGTGACCGATAGTGGCAATGTCATAATCAGCTAACACCTATGAACATAATGGGTCGGCCAAGATGAGACCTCCCATCCTCTTGGTTAGGCTATTCAGACATTTATTTATTTATCATTTTTTTAGGGTCCTTTAGTTTCTTATCGAGAGGCTTTTTATTGCCTTCTCTGGGATCCCCCGGCTAAGCATCTCTAGGTTTCATTTCCATGGCTTTTATCTTTACCAAATGCTTTTACTCCTCCCGCCTTAGCCCTTCTATTGGCAAGACAAGATGTAATTCCTGATGGTCATCCTAATTACGACTAGTGGGAATGGGATGGATGGTTGGTTTTTAAGATGTAAGAGTGATAATTCAGGGATGACGATGGTTCTCAGAAACTCTTGGTGGCTAACCAAAACCTATGAATACTAACTTGCTGTTAAGTTCTATCAATCACCCCAACAAAGGGTCAAGTGGATTAGTGTAAGATCCAAGTGCTATCCAAATGAAAGAAAACCTAATGCATATATAAGAAGGTTATAATGATCAAATATGACACATACCATGATACCTCTGACCAATTACCTCATGAAGCAAAGAGCTCTTTGATGCAAGCCTGTGCCGTAGTGATGGAGGTCGGTAATCGCCGACAAAGACAAAGTCCTGGTCGCAGGACAAGTCTGGCTGAGAAGAAGAAAAGATGGGCCCTCAAGGGCCATGCTCAAGTCAATCTGCTCTCGTACTCCATGTCTGGGATCATGTGGGCCTCGAGACATGATCTCCTAGTTATCCCTAGATATCGGGGATAACAAAGCCAAGGTGGGGCTTCTACCTAAGCATGAAAAAATGTGCCCACGTTGACTCTACCCAGGTCACATCATGCTTCTCCAAGTTGGAAACATGTGTGGGGCTTCTACCTAAGCAATAAAAGCAGTGCCCACACATGCTCCTCCCTGGTTGGCATTTGTTATTAGTGATTCTTTCACGGGTCCCATTAGTTTGTTATGAGAGATGTTTCATTGTCCTCGGGATCCTTTGGCGAGCATCTAGAAGGTTAATGGTTTCTCTTTTATATTTTTCTTGCTACAAGCCTCTGGGCCTTTAGCCCCTTCTTCCCATGAAATGAGGGACAACTCCTTCTTGGGTCAGTACACCCGAAAATCCCAAAAGACAAGGGGATGAGGGGATGAGGGGATGAAGTGTGTAACGTGACAAGTATGGTCGAGAATGGAACGATGAATTGTCAAGAGGACCTCCCAATAACAGCCCTATCCCTAAGGGTGACCCACTTACTAGGGAGCAATGTCAACCACCAAAGTGAAACATGGAAAAGAGCATAATGTCCAAGCAAATGCCACATAATAAAAAGCAGTAATAGATGCAACAAACTCAAATGCCTCAAATATTGAAATGATATTCACCATAATACTTGACTTGTACCTCATGGAGCAAGACCAAATGTCTTCCGAAGGCCAGCTGATGTGGTGGATACCGTCGTGACGAACCTGGAGCTATGGTGGTGAGGTGGGTCTCTTTCTGTGCAAGTGGACACCGCTGGTCAAGCTGTCTCTCGATACTCCATGCCTGCAACCTGAGGGCCTCGAGACAGGAAGTGGATAGTACTACATGTTGAATATTCCAACAGGAAGTGGATAGTTATCGTTTAGAGATGCCAAATTTAAATTGCAGAAATCAATAGATACCATTATCTAACTAGTCTTCTTTTACGAGGTCTACGTTCGTGACTCAGTTCTCAAATCTCTAATTGGTTCAATGATTTTGGCCTCTTAAAGTTTCTGCAACTCTTTCTGTATTGTGGGGGCCACCTTTGGGTTCATGTATCTCTGTCGTTGCCTGGATGGTTTGGCACCTTCCATCAATGGTATTGCATGACTAATGATTTTTGGATCATATGTTTTTAAGTCATCATAAGTCCATGCAAATACATCGTTATATTCTCGCACCAAGGCTGTGAGTTTTTCTCTTTCTTATTCAATGCAACCTTGTCCAATCTTGATAATCCTTGGTGTTCCTTCTGATCCAATATCCACCTCCTCTACCTACTGACCTGCACAAGGTCTTTTAGAACCCACAAACGCATTAGATCTATCAAATAGTCTTTCCAAAGGAACCAAACCTTTGGGGATCTTGTTGTAGTCTCTCCCTAATTAAAATAGTAATGCACGCACACTTGTTATCTAGGTCACACCTTGAAGCTACAACAAAATTCTACAAACAAGGGGAGATGGCTAACACCACCCCACCTCCTCCTTGATTATGATCCATGGCCCAAAATGGGCCGTTCCAAACAAAATTCATGCAGCTGCTAAGTTCAAATTCAACAAATTTGACCTCTTGGAGAAAAACTATTTCTGGCTTAGCCTTTTGAAGAAATCCTCGAGCAATCAACTTTCGGACTAGGATCATCATCTCTTTGACATTGCAAGAAAAAGGGGAGAGATTCATTCAAGGAATAGAGGATTGCTCACTGTACTAAACCTGTTGCTCAACACTATAGTCCCCAAGGAAGATGTACCCTTCTTAGGTGAAAGGGTCACAACCTCTTTGAAGGACTTCAAATATGGAGTGGGACTCATTGCACGACTAGGTTTGTCCAATATAGCAAGAGATGAAGCCTCCTTCTGCTTGTTGGATTTCACATGCCAGTCATCATCAACCTCCATACCCTACGTCGGATCACTACCACCCACTAAAGCTATTGACATGATTTGGACCTAAGGGTTGACCCTAGAATCCCTAGTAGAACTTCTTGGGACCAGTTGTTGAATTGAATCTCCAACATCCTAGGGAGCCTCTTGAACCATAGTCCCACTTGCCTTGTCACTAGAAGCATATGCCATATGACGTACCGACCCTCCTGCAAGAACCTGAGGGCCACCCTCCTTGGTCACTTTGCTAGAACCCACTGAGGAAGTCACCATGCCAGTCAAGGTCATTGAAGCTGCAACACCTACATCACTAAAAGATTTTGGAGCTCTTGAAGGGGGATTCTGATGAGGATTGTCTCAGATGAAATGGTCCTACGTTTGGCAAGCAAAGCATGCATTAGGAAAATCCAAATAGCAAACATTTTGTGTTCTGACTCCATCTACTGTCATAATTGAAATATATGGGGTTAGCTGCTTCTTCAATTCCACCTCTATGCATAACCTTGGACTAGCCCGAAACGAGTGGCGTCAGCCATTTAGAATCAAAACGTTGCCAAATTGATTGATGAACAGATTCACCAGGTCTTGACTCTCAAGTCAGCAGGAAGAGCAGAAAATTCCTGCCACAAAGGATAATTTGCTTGCTCTCTTTCCTCTTGGTTGAAGTGATTGAACTTATGTCAAACCCTGCACTATTCCATGTACCATTCTGAAAGACTTGTCGTGTTGCTGATTCCATGTTGAACAAAAGGAAAACATATCTATAGCCCAGACCCTAGTAGGAGTTCAATGAGACCCCTTGCGCCTCCCAGTTCAACATACACTATTTATTGAATGCCACGTCATCTGATATATGACGGTGAAAGTACATGATTACACCACGACGTTCTAAATTCTGCCTTCCATTTGCATATTCCTTATTTCTAGCCAAAAAAAAAATGAAATCTCCTTCAGCCATATAATTGAAGTTGGTTTGGGGTTTAGGGATGTCAACTATTTCAGTTGCTGGGGCATGAGAAGAAGACTCCTTGTTCGTAGAGGGAACCTCTTCATTTTCGATCAACAATTTCCCATCAGTCCAAATAGCATTTGCTCTTGGTTCAACAAATTTGTCCTTCCTCCCTGTCTTCAGATCCGGCGAAGTCATCTCGAAAGCATTGAGGAACCCTTGACTTGTGTATCTTGGCTTTCGACCACCATTTGCATCTCCGAATCAGCTTCGAAATTAATCCCTTGTTCTGTCTTTATTCATTTTATCTAGGCACATTGCTGCTAGGCAATGGTGGCTAGTGTTCCTGCTGCCTATGCTGAAGCACAACAGCTCCTTCAAACTTAGCATTCGATCAGAGAGCCACCTTCCAAGACGAAGAATCCATATAACTGCAATCAAAGTGCAAAAATTCCAGTGGCGAGCATTTTCTGGAACACGTTCTCCTTGAGTAAACCCATCCATCAACATTTGAGGCTGGAGATCAACCTCTGGCTGCTATTGAAACAGTTCCCTGAGGAGCTCGAGTTCAACCTCCCCTTGAAGAGGACAGGGTATGGCCAGCCATGGTACCCCTAGCTGCTGTATGGCCCCGGGCCTGAGCCCTCAGACGACCCTAACCCCTGTGTGTTGTCTCTTTGTCCTGTGTGATAATTTTTTGTCATGCGGCCGCTGCCCCTTGAATCCTTTATTGCAATTAAAAGTTAAAAATTCCTCGTTTTATTTTGGAGGGTTGTGACTGAAAGATATTTTACATATTTGTTTATTGGAGAAACCATATTTTCTGCATGCAATAGATATTAAGTTTCATATTGTGGCCAATTTGAGGTTATGCAAGGTTGAGCTGCAAGATTGATGTTAAAAAGATATAAAATTCTATGTTTGCAGGCAGAGCTGAGAGGTCTACATTTAAATAAAAGTGGTAAATAGCTTTGCTTGTAGTTTCAGACACCTAAACTATAAGTGCACCGTTTTTGCAGACTGTAAGATAATATACTATATCCCACCAAATGAATGGATATGGACAACAGCTCGAACCCATACCACTGTGAGGATGAGTGACCTTATTCTATCTGTCCATGAAAGCGAGGTATGCCCTATGTAAGATTTGATGGTTTACAATGACAAATCAAGATCTTCAATATTTGTAATATGCACGGTTAATGCTTTGGTATCTTCTTGGCAATCATTAGTATTCCTTTTAGAAATATACATCTCATGTTAGATGACTTCAAGATTTCATTCTATCTTTCATCATACCTAAAATAAAAGTAAGGAAGAAATGATAATATTAGTTTCACTGCCAAAATTGGTTGATTGGATCTGATAAGTGCATCATGGCAGGTAGTGACATGCAACACTTAAAGCACCTCCAACCCAAACTGTAAGAACCTCCAACCTAAACTCTCTGTAAGTCCCATTGTAAAGGATAACACGAGATAGGAAGTATACAATTGAAGATGCAAGGTTGAGCTGTAGGTCTGAGTGAGCTTGAAAAAATATAGCTAAAAGAAAGCTGTGTGCATTGATGATTATACATCTCATATCCGATGCCTCCAAGATTTCATGCTACCCTGTATCATACCTACAAATAAAAGAGAGGAAGAAATTATGATATTAGTTTCATTGACCAAAATTCGTTGATGGGAGTGATAAATGCATAATGCCAGGTAGTGATACGGAGTATTAAAGGCATATCCATCTTAAACTATCTGTAAGTCCTCATTATAAAACATAATGCGAGATAAGAAGTCCAAAATACACAATTGAAGAATATATTGATGACAACTAAAGTTGAGTTGTAGGTCTTAAGTGAGCTTGGAGAAGTATAGCTAAAAGGGAAGCTGTGGGCATTCATGGTTATGCACAGGAACATCTCCACAAAAATTGTTTTGGATTCAATCACTTGAAGGTATATGAGTATATTAGATCTCCAGAACTATTTTTGATTTGACATACTAGCTATGCATGACCATTGCATTCGTACTTAAACCGCAATGAATCTTTTTTCCTTGAAGTTTGATAAACAGATGGGTTTTTCCATCCTYGATATGTTGACAAGTCTACTCCTGTACTGTATTTGATTGTGTGTTGCTCACATCTGCACTTTGTTACAATCCATTGACCATTGTACATTTAGTATGCATCTTGTAGAATAATATATTCTAGTCCCCRCCATATCTCAATGTATGGAGTACAAACATGGGCCCCTTAGTTTTATACTTTGACATTACTTGTAAAAGTGCAATTTTGTTTTCCCTACAGAATAATCTCTCCTGGTCGATGAGAGTATTTGATGATATGGGAGTGAACAACAGAGCAGTACATGTTGTAACATATAGCATGTTGGAAATTGTAGTTGCAAGTGTTTGCAATTGTGTGAACAACTAGTTGCTAATTGCACAATTCGATGGCTTTTTAATTAGTGTAATGCCTCTTCTGTATAACAAATTATAGTTAATGCTAGCAACATTGTAACACACATTTTTGCAAAAGGACTTGTTACTGCAAATTTTTTGGAGTGACATATAGGTCCTCTTATTTACTATATGTTGTTGATGTTTTGGTAGCTGCGGGAGGTATTTCCTCCTGGACAACTTTTCTTAGAGAAGAAGAAGATTCCAAGAAGTCAAAGGAAGACCATTGAACAATTGAAAAACACCCCGGAAAAGAATAAAGTAAAATAGAAGACCACAGAAGAGAAGTCCGTCCACAGGGAATAATAATAAAGTGGAAATATAATTTCCAGGAAGAGAAGTCGGCCCAGACAGGGACCCAGATTAGTATAAATACAAATCTTGGTCAATTCATTTGCACAGTCAGACAATTCTCCTTCTGCAGTGCCCACTGGGCAGTTGTAGCTGTAGTCTCGCTATATCTGGTTTCTGGTTCTCTTGGAGAGTGCTTCCCACTTGGGGAAGGGTATTCTTTGTGGCTCTTGGTGGTTTTTCTTGTGCGCTACCTCTGGAGGAGTTGCGCCAAGGTTGTGTTGTGTTGCCCAGTTGCTTCGTGCCAGTTGCCGTAGTAGCTACAGTTGCAGTTGCAGTTACCAGTTACCAATGGCACCAACTTTGTGGTGCTAGCTCTGTGGTGTCGGTTCTAGTGATGTGCCTATCTTGGTGCCAACTCTGTGGTGTGCTATCTTGGTACCAGTTCTGTGATGCTGCTCAGTTGTGAACCCTCGCTAGGGTTTGACAAGAAGAAGAGATAAGTATTTAGTTCTTCATTGTTGGTTTGCTCTTGTGATTAGAGCCTGTTCATGGTTGTATTGGAACATTCTCTCTAAGAAAAGTTGGCTGGGTTTTCCCCGAGTTTGGGGTTTTCCCAGGATAAATCCTTGTGTCTTCTTGTGCTTGTTTATCTCTTGCTTATATATTTCAGTATATGATTATTAAATGTTAACTAAACCAATGAAAATCTAACATGGTATCAGAGCAGGTTTCCTTCAGAACAGTGTAATCGCTGGAAGGAAGATTGTGAGATTTGCCACATTACTGAGATTTTCCGCTGCACATGCAATTTGCTGCTGCATAATTTTCTTTGTCAAGCTCGTTGAGCACTTTTTAGAAATTCGATTGGGACAAACTCCACCACTGATCAACTCGCCCTACTCTAGCACATCTATTGCACATCTCAGATTGACTTTCCGTC